>JAVJIF010003634.1:0-79942 GCA_038442645.1 Agave tequilana | reverse complement strand
TCCTTTGGAGTCGATGTGCCAATTTCGGGCCAGGTTGATGAGCTCCACAAGTACCATCGTGGGCTTCTTTCAATACTCCTTGGGCTTCTTTTGATGAGAGGCATCGGAGCAGGATCCCGTCATGCGATCGACGATACAATGTTCGCGAAATCGCATTATAGTAGAATTTGGGGGCTTTCCTCCGAATGGCGGCCGCCTCCTTGTGTCTTCGGGCAGAATGCCGTATAAGACAAATCAATGTAGGGAATCGCCAGTCTTTAAGCCCTGAAGCGGTCGACACTTCAGTGTTTCTTTACTGCGACGATCTCCCGCTGACCTGGGTAGTCTCCGAGGGGAATTTTTGGACAGTATAGGTCGTGGCTATAGACGAATACTTTCTCCATTGCTCCAGCTGGAAGAGCTAAGGAAGCAGCGAGGGATGCGAGTGCATCCGCATGTGCATTTTGCCTGCGCGGTACATGGTCGATGTAGAAGTTTGAAAACCTTCGGCCATGTGAATTGTCGCGTTGTAGTAGGGTACTAGATCTTCATGTCTGGCCTCGTACTCTCCGCGAACTTGGCTGACGATGAGTTTAGAGTCACCGTAAGCCTCGAGATTTTTAACGCCAATCTCATCGGCGAATTGCATCCCAATCAAAAGAGCGTTGTATTCCGCCACATTTTTGGAACAAGGTCCGTTAGCGAGACAGCTCGGGGGATCACATAATTTTGTGGGGAGACAAGTACTACTCCTACCCCCGCCACTACGTGTCCCTTTGGGCTTGTCCTTGATGCACCGTCGAAGAAAAGTTGCCACACTTGACTTTCGAACGATGTCTGAGTCAGGTAGACTTCGGCCACTTTCGTCTGGGAGATCCTCGTAGACTTTGGCTGCCCTTGGATCTGGGTGTTCAGCTAGGAAGTCTGCCACGCTTGTCCCTTAATGGCTTTTATGCGGCAGAAGTGCATATCATACTGGGATAGCAACATGGCCCATTTTGCAGCCAGCCATTTAGTGAAGAAGGCTTTGTCATAAGTAACCTCAGAGGGTTGACTTTTGATATGACATTTATAGTCTGGCCTACCAGATAGTGTCGCATTTTCTGAATGGCGAACACTAGTGCCAAACATTCCTTCTCGATCGGGTTGTACCGATGTTCGGCTCCGATCATTGTTCTACTCAGATAGTAGATTGCCTGTTCTCGTCCTTGTTCATCATTCTGAGCTAGTAGAGCTCCCAGGGAATGATCCATTGCTCGGACGTACACCAGGAAAGGCTTTCCGGACACCGGAGCTGCAAGGACTGGTGGTTGGGTGAGGTAGTGTTTGATCTCCTCAAATGCTTTTTGACAAGCGTCGTCCCAAATGAATGAAACACCCCTTTTTCATCAGCTTGGCGAAGGGTTGGCATCTCCCGGAAAGGTTTGATATGAACCTGCGGATGTACGCCAATCGTCCTTGTAATCCCCTGAGCTCCTTGAGGCTTCTGGGGGGTTGCATCTCTTGGATAGCGCGGACTTTCTCTGGATCCAAATAGATTCCTGTGGAGTCACAACAAATCCTAGGAATTTGCCACTGGCTACCCCCAGGAAGGATTTTGTGGGGTTCATCTTCAATTGATGAGCCCGCATGATGTCGAAGACCACCTTCAGGTCTGCTATGTGATCACCTTTATGCGACTCTTCACCGCGATGTCATCGACATAGCATTCCACCGTTTTCCGCATTCCTGATGGAAAATGGCGTTCATGGCCCTTTGGTATGTTGCCCCTGCATTTTTCAGTCCGAAGGGCATGACGGTGTAGCAATATACCCCTAGAGGAGTCCTGAAGGAGGTATGCTTTTCGTCATCGGGATACATCTTGATTTGATTGTATCCTGAGAACCCGTCCATAAAGGACATTCGCTCGAATCCACAAGTATTGTCAATCATGACATCTGTGATTGGCAATGGGAATTCGTCTTTGGGGCAGGCCTCGTTTAGATCACGGAAGTCGATGCAGATCCGGATCTTCCCATTCTTCTTGGCGACGGGGACGATGTTGGCTACCCAGTCGGGATGTTGTTCTTCCCGGATGAAGCCAGAATCGATGAGCTTTCTGACTTCTGATTGAATTGCCTCCATTATCTCTGGACGGAACCGTCGCTGCTGTTGTTTAACAGGCTTCATGTCCGGATTGATGTTGAGGCGATGCATAGCCACTTGAGGATCAAGTCCAGGCATGTCCTCATAATTTCCAGGCGAAGACATCTATATACTCTTGTACAAGAGATATTAGATCCTTCTTCTCTGGAGGCGACAGGCCGTCACTTATGAAGATGGGCTTGGGTTTGGTCTCATCTCCTAGGTTGATCTGAACAACCTTGTCATCTGTGGGTGGCTCACGCTGTTCAAAGCGGATATCCCAAAGAGCATTCAAATGTTTGATCCAAGGATCTGTATCAGGTTGGATCATTTCTTCAACTTCATCTTCCAGATGGCCTGTTGAAACCATGTTTACTGAAAGCCCTTTGAAGATGTTGCCGACACTGACATCTGACTCCCATGATGACGTGTCTGAAGAGCAATCGTTGCTCGACGATTCTTGAGAATCAGAGGCTGATGGGACCGGAGTTGATACATAGCCCAACCCCCTGCGCGTCCGATGATAATAATCGGGGGCCTTCCCTTTTGGCACAAAGGATCGAAGTAGCGTCCTCCTTCCTTTGCCGAAGTTCAACCCGGCTTGTTGGTTATATCGTACCCCATTTGCTTCATCATTCTGAGTGCTTTCGATTCATAATGGTCGAGCTGAGGGGATTCCTCCTCGCTTTCCGATTCTTCGCGGGGCATTGGTTCAGACGAGATTCGCCCAAAAAGTATTGGTCTTTGGCCTTTTCGTCTTGCCGGAACCAAGAATATAGATTCCTGCGCATCGCCATTATCCTGGTATGTCCCGAAAGATGATTTTACTGGTACATGCAATGATGTCAAAGCATCCATTGCCGACCAGATGTCATCGTCTACGTCGGTAGTAGTATCCGACGGTATTGAATCGGATGCACACGCAGAAAAATATTCAAAGTCTAGATTCTCATTAATATACCAACCGCCTGCATCGTCGGTGGTATTATCAACATCGAGCTTATTAGTGCTCTTTACAAGTGGTTTTAACTCCCACAAGCACTTTTCTTGCTCGGGCTCAGTGTCAGCCTCATTACCAGAGTCTGGCGCCTCCAGTTGCGGGGTTTCATCCACCGGATCCTGATATAAAAGGGAATCCGTGAAATAATTCTCGACTCCCTTGAACGGATACCTTTCGGCAACCAACGTTTGCACCTTCCCACTCGCGTCAATGTATTTCATGACTTGGTGAAGAGTGGAGGGAACGATGGAGTTGCGGTGGATCCATGGTCGTCCTAGCAGCAGATTGTAGGAAGTGTCGGCGTCGATGACATAGCATGTCACCTCCGACTTGAGGCTCCCAATCTGGCACTTGAGCTTGATCTTCCCCATCGGACGGGTGCCGTTGGCATTGAACCCGTAGATGGTCGTCTGTGTAGGGCTCAGACGGTGAGTAGGGATGCCGAGGTGTTGCATGACTCGGCGGGGCATAATGCTCAATGCGGACCCTGGATCTACCTGAATGCGGTTCACCTCAGATGATCCGATGTAACCTGTGAAGTACAGGGGTCGATCATGTTTCCCTTTCACCTGCATATCATCTGCCGTGAAGGTGATGCAGGGGGCATTCTGGGAAGTGTGGAGGCAATCCTCTACATCTTCCTCCTTCGGTACCTGGGTCACGAAGGCCTCAGCATTCGCCAGAGCTTCTTGCAGAGCCTCTCTGGTTGACTTTGATAGCCTCAGGAGTTCATACAAGGTGATGCGTGCCGGGATGTTGGCTAGTTGAGCCAAGACATCGAAGCGGTAAGGTGTCGAGGATCCTTCCGCTGCACCTTTTGAAAGAACCCGAGAAACCGGGTTTCTTTCTGTTTCTCCACAGGTGGTTTGCGGAGGGCTTGGCTGGTTCTACGGCTGGTTGCGGAGAAGCCGCTGCCGTCTCGCCGTACTGCTTCAAGTATGCCTGTCCTGAACGGGTCCCCGCCATCGGTTGGCTGGGCTCTGCGGCCAGGACTATTGTTTCCTCTTCTGAATCAGTCAGCGAGGGAACATCATCCTCTGCTTCTCGGGAGGAAGCACATACCACATGGCAGGACGAAGCTTTTGCCTTGCCTTTGGACTTCCTGTTGGTTACAGTAGTCCATTGTTGTTCATCGACGAGGTCAGGGTGGACCCACATGGTTTCCCCCTGAGGTGTAGGGACGGCTACCAAGCCCTTCTCCTGCTGCTGGTGAGGGTCTGTGTTGACCACTCTTAATTCTCCTCTTGGAATAGGAGTTACCCCCGCAGGCGTTGGAGGTTGTCTCCCGAACTGGAGAACCGACGTTACATTGGCCGTGACCTTCTTCTCTGCTCTGGTCGGAGCTTGAGCACCTCCGCGTCAATCAAAGCCTGAAGGATGTCTTTGAAGACGTAGCAGCTTTTGGTAGGATGTCCCAACATCCTGTGGTACATGCAGTAGTTGGGATTGTCGGTCTTGCCGACTTCCTCCGGGCGTCTAATTTCAGGGAGCTTCAGTCGATTGCTCTTGTTGAGTAGCTTGAAGAGCGAATCGACGTGTTCCTCCTTGAAGGAATACTGCTTGTTGGGGCGTGGCTGGCTTGAAGAGCCACTTGCCCTGCCTGTTTGAGGTTTGGTGGGAGATTTGGTCTCCGTCGCCAAATTATCCTTCCGCTTCGTCTGGAGGGAGGTGTCTGGTGCCGGTGCACGCCTTGTCGACCTTTCCGGCCGCAGCTTGCCTTCCTCTGTCTTGACACGGGCAACAATCTCCTCAGCCTGTTCACCCTGTTGGACTAACTGCTTCCAGGTGCGGCTTTCAGCAACTCCTATTTGAGCAAGGAGTGAGGTTTGGAGATTGTGGCGGCATGTTTCCACCAGGGTGGCCTGGGTCATACCGCTTGGGCACCGGAGTGCCGTGTTCCGAAATCTTTCCACGAAAGATTTGACGGACTCCCCTCTCCGCTGTTTGGTAGCTAAAAGGGTGGGCATTGTGACTTCGGAGTCATCTTCGAAGAAGCGTGTCAAGAACAGCTTCTCTAGATCCCCCCAGTTCTTGATAGAACCCTCCGGGAGCTTCATAAACCACTCAAAAGCCAACCCTTTCAGGGTGCCGATGAACAGTCGCGCCAGGATGGCGTCATTATCTACTACATTCCCGGTCTGGGATTTGAAGTAGTAGATGTGCTTGGTTGGGTGACCCCTTCCCGTCGAATGCTTGGAGGGTTGGAGCCTTGAACTTAGGAGGGTATGGAACTAAGTCCCACTCAGCCGGATAGGGCCGGACCACTCCAGCTTCTTGGAGGTCCTTGCGATTGGCAAGGGCCTCGAGGCGTCGTTCCAATTGACTCATCCTCTTAGCATGAGTCTTCTCCTGGTCTTGGTCGCTTCTTGCCTGCGACGAGGGCTTGGACACATCCGAGGTAGATCGTCGTGTCTCGTCGGAAGGTTCGGAGGGTGGGCTTCCTCCCTTTCTCCCTTTCCCCTTCGGCCGCCTAGGAGGAGATCTCGCTCTTTCTTCAAGCAATTTCTCAAGCATATGCTTGAGGGAGTCAATGGATCTCTGTTGAGAGGCGATTATATCCATCTGGTGCTTCTGCGTCTGTTCTAAACGCCTGGCCGTCTCCTCAGGAGTGTCTGCCATGTAGGCGGAAGCCTCCTTCTCGACGGAAGAGTTTGAAGCCTGCGACTCCACTATAGCGGAGTGAGACTCACCCATTCTAATGCCGTGGGCTAAGGCATTATAGTCAATTGGGGGAATAGCCCCTGTCCGGGTGCGAGTGTGTTGATACACCCCCTCCGGCTCAGAGTCAGATTCCTCTGAGTTGACCATTGGTTGTTTTCCCTTGCTTCTGCTAGTCATGTTTGCAGTAAGCTCCGGGTATTCAACATCTGAGAAGGTTCTCCTCCTGTGGGAGCATCTTCTTTTGGCTGACGGGGGAATCAGGGTCAGCTGTCTGATTAAGGACTGCTGGTGCACGCCTGATCCATAATGGCATCCAGAGAGCATATGGATGAGTTGTTGACAGCAGCATGACGAAGTGGCTTGATTGGCACTTCTTTTCCTTGTCAAATAATCCCTCAAATCCGTGGGAGGGGGATTAAAGAGACTGGTCTCGCAACGTCGAAGACGGGAGACAGTCATGTGCTGTTCAGCCTGGACGCAGACTTCAGGGACGCGGCTCTCATGACGCGGCTGTATGACGCGCGCGCGAGTCTCGCGTTGCTGCCTGATGCGTTTAGGCAGAGTTGCTTGAGAGAGTGGGCTGCTGGGCCCCACGCCTATGAGTGCGTACTTCCTGCGTTTGAAAAGACGCGGAGGTTTCACCCTGGCGTTTGATGAGTTGGTCCTCAAGGACTCAACTTGAGGGGTCTCGCGTTTGGGTCGCCAAACGCGGATCTCACGCACTGGACGAGGTGCGGGCAAGGCATCAGATTGTACGCCGCGTCCACCCCCAGTCAGACAACCAACGGTTCCGACTTGGAGTTGACGCGCGCGTCTCCTCTGTCGACGCTCAGCATTCCGGTTGCGTCGAGGAGGTGGAGAGAAACCAACAACATCCTGGTTTATAGAACCAAGAGTGTTCACCACGCGGGTCTCCTGAGAGACGTTGACGCGGGTATTCTGCGCGACGCAGTTGATCGCAGCAGCAGTGGTGCCTGGGACCACGCGGGCCTTCTGGGAGGCGTTGGCGCGTGTGTTCTGTGCGACGCGGTTGATCGCAACAGCAGTGCCTGAGGTCACGCGGGCCTTCTGGGAGGCGTTGGCGCGCGAACTTGTCTTGACACAGTGGGCATCGGCACCCGGCAGAGCCTCAGATTGGGCTTCGGGTAGCTTTTCAGTAGAGACCCTGCGGCAGACGCGGGTCTTTGGGCTCTTGGAGCCAGAGAGAGGAACTCTTCATACTTCGCCTGGTCGAACTCGACAACGAGTGTTTCGACCATCTTCCCCTTACGGAGAACATCATCCTGCGCCACGATCTGTTCGTCAGTGACGAAAGTATTCCCCAGCGGAGTCGCCATCTCTTGTTTGACACGGAGAGGGGTTGGCTGGTGTAACGTTTCCTGGAATCAGATGGAAAAATTACAGCCGGCTTAATCTTCCGGTTACAAGGGAGGGGGAATATTGAATCTTGAATTCCCCCTTTGTTTAGTGCTGGGTTCTTCGGGTGGCGGTGGAGAGTGAATCTTGTTCTCCGTTGACCGGATGACTGTTTGGACCGTCGGGGATCTTCTCTTCGGTCGGTAGAGGGAGTAACTCAACTCCGTCTACCAAAACTCTAGAAGAGGAGGTAGGCGAAGAGCGGCTAGTACTCAGTAAGCTCGCTGAAGGGTTTTCTCTCTCTTTGTCGATGATCTCTCCTTTTTTTCTCGGAATCTCTCTCTTGCCCGATAATCGTCGTCGTCCGATAATTGTCGCCCCTCCTTCAATAGTGACGGGACTATTTATAGGGTTTTTAGGGGGTGATCGTGCCCCCTAAAAGTGCTCCACGATGAGGGCCAACTTCCCCGCTACATGGGCGGTGGATGGCGCCATAATCGGGGTGGTTACAACCAAGTGGGGGCACCTTGTTGCTGAGACGCAGGCGTTGAGCCAACGCGCCTTGATGCTGAGACGCGGGCTTCGGGCCGACGCGCCTTGATGCTGAGACGCGGGCTTCGGGCCGACGCGCCTTGATGCTGAGACACGGGCTTCGGGCCGACTCGCCTTGATGCTGAGACGCGGGTGTTGAGCCAACGCGCCTTGATGCTGAGACGCGGGCTATCTCTCGCGTCTTGATTGTCACATTTAGCCTTGCGCCTGGATCTTGGATCTCTGTGTTTTGGCGGCTTGTCTTGGTGATTTTTAGACAGCCTACACCCACTTCCTGAACAAATTTTGACTCCTGAACTTTACTTGGCTTCAGTCATTTTCTGAGTCGATTGTAGCTCATGCCCTTCCTGATTCCAGATCTCATTTCATCTTTTCATACTCCATTTTGGACAGAGGTGTTGATAATAATGACTCTGAAATTAGTTTGAAAATTTGAAAATTAGATGGGGTAAAATTCTTAATAAAATCATTCATATATACATCATTTTAGTGGGTTATATTTGAGAGATTTCTGGTGGGTTCATCTGAATTTCACCAAATAGATTGGGTCGCATTTCTTGGACCAATCAGACCACCACCGAACCACCACCTTAAGGTAATTTTTCCTTCATTTTCTTCTTTTTCATGCATCTATACATTAATTCATCCATTGAGGACAATGCATGAGATAAGTGTAGGGGAAGGTTCTAACATAACTTAGGTTTTCTTTTTATTATTAAAATATTATTAACATTTTCTTTACTTTTAAAAACATTTTGAAAAATAGAAACAATATTTTGACATATTTTTTATAAGAAATTAAGTCAATTTTAAGGAATAGGAGAATCATAATTAGGATTTCTTATACTTGGTCAAAATAAGATTATTTGTTTGGTTTCTAAGGTTAGGAAGAAAATTTGTGAAAGTAATTTAGTCTTGATCTTTACCTTGATAATATATGCATGCTTTTACACTTACACACTTACGGTTCACAAACAAAGATTCTTATGCCTTATTTATAAAAAAAGAAAAGAAAAAAGAAAAATACATATATATATATATATATAAATCCTCTGATTAAGCTGGGTATTTATGCTGTTGGCCCAAGGTTACAATCACCCTTGTTTAGTGTATTTTGATGATTACAAAACATATTAGTTATTTGTACTAATAACAATTGTTGTTTAAGTGTGTTTCAGGTTTATCATCACACTAGAAGTACTCTCACTCAAATACAAGGTTCTTGGACTCAAGACAATTCTATTTGGGCTCAAGTTGCAAATATTGAAGATCAAGTGAAGATAGCCCACCTTGAAGAATAGCCTTGAAGTCTTTTAGCAAGTTTGTAAGTTTAGAATGTTAAAGTTTGAATATAGGAAATTTGGCTCTAGGATTTGCACACACACTTGTTTCATGTATTTCCTATGTTTTGAAAAACTTGTTTAAAAACATGTACCAAAGCTTTAGTTTATGCCTTTTATATATACATGTACCAAAGCTTTATATCTTGAAAAACTTGTTTAAAACATGTATATAAACTATTTTCTGCATAATACTTAGCTATAGGTATTTTCAAAATGTTTTTACAAAAAATTCCATCTTCAAAAACAGCCCAGTTTTCAGCCTCAGACAACATCGGTCGACCGGCCCGGTCGACCGGCGTTGTGCCTGGACATGCACTGTTTGTGCATGTCCGTCGGTCGACCGGAACCGGTCGACCGACAGAGAGCCTTCTGCTCTCGGGAAATTTCGGTCGACCGGACCGGTCGACCGGAAGAAGGAAACTGTGTTTCCTCCTTTTTGGTCGGTCGACCGGACCGATCGACCGGGAGCCAACGGCTATATCCAGCTAGGCTGGCGGTCGACCGGACCGTCGACCGCCAAGCCTGCAACACAGCAACGGCTCTTTCCTCTTTGGATTTTCTGAAAAACTGTTTCTTTTTCTGTTTTAGCAGATTTTTGGAGAGTGGTTGGGGAGCTTTTGCAGGTTGAATTAGGTGAAAAGAAATTGTTTTTAACCTATTTTCTAACCCTATAAATAGAGGAGAAGTCTCTCTTCCTCATTACTTAGAAAAATCCTCAAGTTTTGTTGTTTTTCAAAAGAGAAAAGAAAAATTGTTTTAAGCCTTCAATTCCTACTCTTTCAAGATTGTTTTTCAGTTGTGTTTGATTCTCTATATCACTCTACAACTGAAGTTTTCTCACCACACTTCATAGAGCCAAAAATTCTATACTCATTCTATAGTGAAGTTGTAATTAAAGTGAGAGTGTTTGTAAAAGAAATTGAGAAAAGTGTAGTGATCAAGTTGTGATCACTTTGTTCTTGTAATTCCTTCTTGTGGAGCAACCTCTTCGGTAGAGGTCCTTTGTACTCGGTGGAGCTCGGTGCTCGGTCTTCGGTAGACCCAATTGTAAAGGCATCCTCGGTGGATAGTGGAAACCCTTCACGGAGGTGAAGGCGGGGACTAGAGCAAGTGTGCTCGAACCTCGAAACAAATCATCTTGTTTGCGATTGCCTTTGCGTTCTTCTTGCTTTTAATTTCTATTGCTTTATATTGCCTTGAATTAATTGCTTGAGAACTAACCCTCTACTTGTGGAATCTTGTGTTGTTTACCTTACTTGCTATACTTGTTGTTTTACATTGTGAGCATTTCATCTTCATCATCATACTTGGCATTGATCGATCACACCTCAATACAACACGGTTGCATTACGCACCTCTAACCCATTTAAGGGGAATTGGGAGGAAGGAGTTCAGAACCTCGCAAGGGGTATTCGGCTCTTAGTCGTGTTTTGAGAGATCGTTGCATCACTCATTTAATTAAAGTTTAAAAAGATCACTAGATTAGCATTCACACCTATTCACCCCCCCCCCTCTAGGTGTTTTTCAATTGTATCAGAGCTTGGACTCTAGGATTTGGTTTAACACCTTAGAGAAGATCCTAATTTGCTAATCATTTCATTCATATTCATATAGTAAAAATGGCCGATGGAATTAAGACCCCTCCTAAGTTTGATGGACTTAACTTTCCCATATGGAAGGTTAAGATGACCGTATTTTTGCAATCTCTAGGTAGCCGAGTTGCAAAGGCCGTGACTAAGTCCTTTAGTGTACCCCCCGGTGACGAATCCACTTGGTCCGAAATAGAGACTAAGGAATTCGATGCCAATGCCAAAGCTCACTATGCACTTCTACAAGCCCTAAATGATGATGACATAGCTAGGGTTATACATTGCAAATCCGCATTTGAGATTTGGTCACACTTGATAGTCACTCATGAGGGACCTCACAAGTTAAGAAGGCTAAGATTGACCTTCTTCGGTCTCAATATGAAACATTTAGCATGCAAGACAATGAAACCATAGATGATATGGTTACAAGGTTTACCAAGATTACTAATGGACTCTCTTCTTTAGGTGAAGATATCAACAATGATCAAAGAGTAAGGAAGATCATCCGGGCTCTTCCTCCTTCATGGGAAGTTAAAGCAACAACCTTGAAGGAACTCAACGACAATGAAGAGATGGAGCTTATAGGTCTCATTGGGAACCTCAAAACCCATGAGATGGAAAGGAAAGCAAGAGAGACATGGTTCCTACCAAGAAGAAGACTATTGCCTTCAAGTGTCAATCATCGCACTCCGACGAAGATGATGAAGAAGAAGATGACGAAGAGCTCTCACTTCTAGTCAAAAATGTTCGGAGGATGTACAACAAGGCAAAGTTTCAAGGTAGAAGGAGATGGCAAGGAGGCAAAGAAGAAAGGAAGATTGTGTGCTTCAATTGCCAAAAACCGGGACACATAGTTGCGGAGTGTCCGGACAAAGCAAAGCCCTCCACATCAAAGAAGCCATACAAGAAGAAGGCTATGAAGGCAACTTGGGATTCGGAGACCGAATCCGAAGAGGAGATAGACACCGCCAACATGTGCTTCATGGCTAATGAAGGCACAAGCAAGGTAACCTCTTCCCCTTCTCATAATGATGAACTTTCTATGGATGAGTTAGAAGAAGCTTTTGTTGAGTTGTCACAAAACTATGATTTCTTAAAGAAGAAGTATTTAAAAATGAAGAAGGAAAATGAATCTTTAAGTCATCAAGTTTTTACTCTTACAAAAGAAAAGGATAATTTAGTTTCCACCTTGACCACTACTAAAAATGATTTTGAAAAATATAAGACTTCTTGCAAGGGTAAGGCCCCACTAATTAATTCTAATGAAGTTTCCATGCTTAGGGAAAGATTAGACTCATTAAGTGTTGTTTTGAAAAATTGTGAATTTGATAAGAAAAGGATTGAGGCTATGTTTCCTAAGAAACAAGCCCCAAAGAAAATGCTCATGCTCATGTTCATGTTCATGCTACACAACCTAAACAACATGGCAAACCCCAAAAGCATGCTCACACTACTACACATACACATCATGCATTCATGTATAGAAAAGTGTACTCATGTTCACATTGTGGGCGGAAGGGACACTTAGCAAATTTTGTTATGATAGACTAAGTGCATCACATCATAATGTTTGGGTTCGTAACACTAACTTTCAAGGACCCAAGAAAGTTTGGGTACCAAAGTCAACAATTATTTTAAATGATGTAGGTACTTTCCAAGCCCAACGACGTAGAGGTTTGTGGTATCTTGATAGCGGTTGCTCAAGGCACATGACTTGGGACATCAACAACTTTGCAACCCTATCAAGATATCATGAAGGTGGCACCGTCACCTTCGGAGATGACGCCAAGGGTAAAATCATCGGTATTGGTAATGTAAAACTTGGCACCTCTCCTTTAATTGAAAATGTGGTTTTAGTTGATGGCCTCAAGCATAATCTCTTGAGTGTTAGTCAACTTTGTGATAAAGGTTTTGATGTAGTTTTTGACAATGTTGCTTGTAAAGTAATTGATAGAACTTCCAATGTTTGTGTATTTTCCGGTTTTCGTGAAAGCAATGTTTATATGATTGATATGTTAAATATGTCTTGTAATATTACTTGTTTAAAAGCCCTCGATGATGACTCTTGGTTGTGGCATAGGAGATTAGGGCATATTTCTTTTGATCATATTTCTAGATTAAATTCAAAGGAAATGGTGAAAGGTATTCCTTCATTGAATTTTAAAAAGGACCGAGTTTGTGACTCATGTCAATTTGGGAAACAAACTAAGTCTTCTTTCAAGTCAATTAAGGATATCATGACATCACGTCCTTTGGAGTTAATCCATATGGATCTATTTGGCCCAACACAAACCAAAAGTCTAAGTGGGAATAGATTTGCTTATGTTTTGGTTGATGATTTTTCAAGATTTACATGGGTTTTCTTTCTTGAACATAAAAACCAAGCATTTTCGTATTTCCAAACTTTAAGAAAAGAGTAGAAAAAGAAAAAGATTCTTTGATTTTGAGAATAAGAAGTGATAGAGGAGGTGAATTCATTAACCAACCCTTTATCACTTTTTGTGATGAACATGGAATAAAGCATGAACTTTCTTGTCCTAGAACTCCACAACAAAATGGAGTAGTTGAACGGAAAAATAGAACATTACAAGAGATGGCTAGGACAATGCTAAGTGAATACGGTCTACCACATTATTTGTGGGCCGAGGCCGTTAATACATCATGCTACATATCAAATCGTGTTTTCTTATGTAAAAATACTACTAAGACTTCTTTTGAAATGTATTTTTCTAGAAAACCCTAATGTTTCCTATTTTAAAGTTTTTGGTTGCAAATGCTTTGTTTTAAACACAAAAGATAATTTTGGAAAGTTTGATGCTAGATCTTATGAGGCTATTTTTGTAGGTTACTCAAACACTAGTAAGGCTTATAGAGTTTTCATTAGATCATCTTTGACTATTGAAGAGTCTATTCATGTTAAGTTTGAGGAATCTAACAAGTTTGTTAAGAATGTTGTAGAAATAGATGCCTTGCATGAAGGTTTGGAGAAAGTCACCTTGGAGGATGCTTCTACCATGGGAGACAAGCCAAAGGATGATGATGGAAGTGAAGCCAAAGTGGAAGAGGCCCAAGGAAATGAACATCAAACAAATGAGGTGGAGCCTACTCAACCACTACCTAAGGATTGGAGATTCAACCCTCATCATCCCAAGGACCTCGTCATAGGTGAAGTATCAAAAGGGGTAACTACTCGTTCTAAAATTCAAGATTTTTGTGGCCACTTTGCATTTATTTCACACATTGAACCCAAAAATGTCCTCGAGGCCGAGGCCGATTCATATTGGTTGCTAGCTATGCAAGAAGAGCTCAATCAATTTGAGCGCAACCAAGTATGGCACCTTGTTCCTAGACCCCACGATAGACCAACAATTGGTACTAAGTGGATCTTTAAGAACAAGTTGGATGAATCGGGTAATGTAGTTAGAAACAAGGCTAGGTTAGTTGCCCAAGGTTACACTCAAATCGAAGGGATCATTTTGAAGAAACCTTTGCACCCGTAGCACGGCTTGAAGCCATACGGATGACACTAGCATTTGCCTCATATAAAGATTTCAAATTATTTCAAATGGATGTTAAAAGTGCTTTTCTAAATGGTTTTATTGAAGAGGAAGTGTATGTTGAACAACCCCCCGGTTTGTTGATCCTACACATCCGGATTTTGTTTTTAAATTAGACAAAGCTCTTTATGGTTTAAAACAAGCCCCTAGGGCTTGGTATGAAAGATTGTCTTCATTTTTGATTTCCAATGGTTTTAAGAAAGGTAAAATTGACACAACATTGTTTACAAAACATGTAGAAAAAGATATTCTTATTGTGCAAATTTATGTAGATGATATTATTTTTGGTTCTACTAATGAATCTCTTTGCAAAGCTTTTGAGTCATGCATGAAGGATGAATTTGAAATGTCTATGATGGGGGAACTCAACTATTTCCTTGGACTCCAAATCAAGCAAAGGAAGGATGGGATCTTCATCAATCAAGCCAAGTACACAAAGGAACTAATCAAAAGATTCGGGCTTGAAGGATCAAAAGTAAGCAAAACTCCCATGGCAACAACTACCAAGCTTGACAAGGATGAACAAGGTAAAAGTGTAGACATTAAACTTTATAGAAGCATGATTGGTAGTTTGCTTTATTTGACGGCTAGTAGGCCGGATATCATGTTTTCCGTTTGTTTATGTGCACGTTTTCAATCATGTCCTAAGGAATCACACTTAATAGCGGTAAAACGCATAATTAGGTATCTTAAGGGCACAATTGAATTGGGTTTGTGGTATCCTAAAACCGGATTATTTGAAATGAAGAGTTTTTCGGATGCCGACTATGCGGGTTGTAGGGTAGATAGGAAGAGCACAAGTGGAACATGTCAATTCTTAGGTAATTGTCTTGTATCTTGGTCTTCCAAAAAGCAAAATTCGGTAGCCCTATCAACCGCCGAGGCGGAGTATGTTGCGGCCGGAGCTTGTTGTGCACAAGTTCTTTGGATGAAACATACTCTCCTTGACTATGATTTACATTTTGATCATGTTAAGATTTTTTGTGATAATACTAGTACAATTCACATGACCAAAAATGCTAATCAACATAGTAAAACCAAGCACATTGATATTAGGTATCATTTTCTTAGAGATCACTTTGAAAAAGGTGATATTGATATTGACTATGTTTCTACCGATTTTCAACTTGCCGATATTTTCACTAAACCTTTAGATTATGCAAGATTTTCCTTTATTTGTGGTGAGTTGAATGTATGTATGATTGATTCTTAAAATATTTTTGTTTTGATATGTTTGTGTTTTGATATGTTTTAACCCTTTTTGATGTATGACAAAAAGGGGGAGAAAAATATATAAGTTTGGAGAAAAAGAATATAAGTTGATTAAAATTGTTGGGAGAAAAATATACTAGTTTGAATATACTTAGATTTTTGAAAATAATAAATTTGTTCATTATTTGGTTTTTCTTGACAAAATTTATGGTGATGACTTTTTTTTTTTCAAATGCTTTATGTATGATTTCATAGTTTTTCATATTCATGATAGATACATAGCATTGTTTGAGGGGGAGCTTTCCAAGTTTTTTTTTCCTCTCTTTATTTGTTTAATAACTATATGTTTTGTCATCATCAAAAGGGGGAGATTGTTGGCCCAAGGTTACAATCACCCTTGTTTAGTGTATTTTGATGATTACAAAACATATTAGTTATTTGTACTAATAACAATTGTTGTTTAAGTGTGTTTCAGGTTTATCATCACACTAGAAGTACTCTCACTCAAATACAAGGTTCTTGGACTCAAGACAATTCTATTTGGGCTCAAGTTGCAAATATTGAAGATCAAGTGAAGATAGCCCACCTTGAAGAATAGCCTTGAAGTCTTTTAGCAAGTTTGTAAGTTTAGAATGTTAAAGTTTGAATATAGGAATTTGGCTCTAGGATTTGCACACACACTTGTTTCATGTATTTCCTATGTTTTTGAAAAACTTGTTTAAAAACATGTACCAAAGCTTTAGTTTATGCCTTAGTTTATATATACATGTACCAAAGCTTTATATCTTGAAAAACTTGTTTAAAACATGTATATAACTATTTTCTGCATAATACTTAGCTATAGGTATTTTCAAAATGTTTTTACAAAAAATTCCATCTTCAAAAACAGCCCAGTTTTCAGCCTCAGACAACATCTGTCGACCGGCCCGGTCGACCGGCGTTGTGCCTGGACATGCACTGTTTGTGCATGTCTGTCGGTCGACCGGACCGGTCGACCGACAGAGAGCCTTCTGCTCTCGGGAAATTTCGGTCGACCGGACCGGTCGACCGGAAGAAGGAAACTGTGTTTCCTCCTTTTTGGTCGGTCGACCGGACCGGTCGACCGGGAGCCAACGGCTATATCCAGCTAGGCTGGCGGTCGACCGGACCGGTCGACCGCCAAGCCTGCAACACAGCAACGGCTCTTTCCTCTTTGGGATTTTCTGAAAAACTGTTTCTTTTTCTGTTTTAGCAGATTTTTGGAGAGTGGTTGGGGAGCTTTTGCAGGTTGAATTAGGTGAAAAGAAATTGTTTTTAACCTATTTTCTAACCCTATAAATAGAGGAGAAGTCTCTCTTCCTCATTACTTAGAAAAATCCTCAAGTTTTGTTGTTTTTCAAAAGAGAAAAGAAAATTGTTTTAAGCCTTCAATTCCTACTCTTTCAAGATTGTTTTTCAGTTGTGTTTGATTCTCTATATCACTCTACAACTGAAGTTTTCTCACCACACTTCATAGAGCCAAAAATTCTATACTCATTCTATAGTGAAGTTGTAATTGAAGTGAGAGTGTTTGTAAAAGAAATTGAGAAAAGTGTAGTGATCAAGTTGTGATCACTTTGTTCTTGTAATTCCTTCTTGTGGAGCAACCTCTTCGGTAGAGGTCCTTTGTACTCGGTGGAGCTCGGTGCTCGGTCTTCGGTAGACCCAATTGTAAAGGCATCCTCGGTGGATAGTGGAAACCCTTCACGGAGGTGAAGGCGGGGACTAGAGCAAGTGTGCTCGAACCTCGAAACAAATCATCTTGTTTGCGATTGCCTTTGCGTTCTTCTTGCTTTTAATTTCTATTGCTTTATATTGCCTTGAATTATTGCTTGAGAACTAACCCTCTACTTGTGGAATCTTGTGTTGTTTACCTTACTTGCTATACTTGTTGTTTTACATTGTGAGCATTTCATCTTCATCATCATACTTGGCATTGATCGATCACACCTCAATACAACACGGTTGCATTACGCACCTCTAACCCATTTAAGGGGAATTGGGAGGAAGGAGTTCAGAACCTCGCAAGGGGTATTCGGCTCTTAGTCGTGTTTTGAGAGATCGTTGCATCACTCATTTAATTAAAGTTTAAAAAGATCACTAGATTAGCATTCACACCTATTCACCCCCCCTCTAGGTGTTTTTCATATGCCTCATAAAACATAAGTATTCATACCTAAAGGCGGTTCATATAATAAAATCCTTAGTTTTGTGCCCTTATTTGCTCGAGTCCTTAAGTTCTTTGGGTGTCTTCTCACCTAGTGCCTTAAGACCGTTTGGTTTGGTAGTCACCAATTAAAGGCTCGTTACATGGGCAGATTAGAAAACCTAATAGAACAAAGGAATATTACCACCAAAAATAAAATAAATAAATAAATAAATAAGGCATAAGAGTTAGAGTTAAAGAACCCTTAGTCAAAATTTCACGATCACGAAAGTGCATATGACTTAGGGTAAAGTAATAGACTAGATAAGAAGTACAATTTGACTCATTATTTTGATTGATAACAAATTTTTGAATAGAGGGTAAGTTTAGGAATGAAAATTTCGGTTTTCCTATAACTTATAAATTACTTAATTCATATAATAATATTTCAAATATTTTTCTCTTTCAAAACGTATTTTCAAAGCACTAATATTTTTCTCTTTCTTTATGGATTTTGTGGGTGCAATCCACTGAAAATCCTCACAAGACAAAACTCGTCCTCTAGGGAAAACCTAGAGGTTTAACGGCTTGTTGCACATGCTCAGTGCAATCGCGTGACCTGCGAAAGTGGTCTAATAATCTTTAGTTTAGTTTTATTGTTTTGCTCGAGAATGAGCAAAAGATAAGTGTGGGGGTGTGATCGGTCACATATATTGCACATACATTGTCACATTCTCATACTTATTATATAATAAACTCTGTTTTTAATCCTAATTATTGTCTAATTTATATGCAGGCCCATTGCTAAAGGAAAGAAAAGAGAAACGAGTCCAAAACCTATCAAAATTATGATTTAATTCAGAATTAATTTGAAATCAGAAAATCAGGGCAAATCAGATCGGTTGAAAACCAGTTAGAACAAATCTCTACAAATCAATTGGTTAAAATCAAAGATTAAATGCCGTTTCATCAAATTCAGGAGCTGAAATGGAAAATCTAGGCTAGATAAGGAGATATCACCAAACGAGGAGTTGCATCCCCCCGGGTGTGGCCTGGTAGGCCGCGAAAACGCAGCCAAAGCCGCGTTTCTGCGGCTTTGTTGTGTTTGTTGGGGGAGCGTTTGCTCCCCCTATCTTCGTACGCTCCTCTCCGTTGGGTTTTGCCTATAAATACTGGGTTTTTCAGAGCGTACAGGGAACGACCATGCAGAAATAAATTCTAGGCCAGTCTTTCATTCTTTTTAGTGTAGATTTTATTTTTCTTTTCATGTAATTTTTAGTTTTATTTTATGAAATTCAGAGGAGCTCAGAGTTTCATAGGAGAACGAGAGTGAAGCTTATATTGAGAGTGACACCGGTGTAAGTTGTTCTTCTCTTCTCTTATTGTTACCACATTGAATCTAAAGTATACTTTTTATGTTCTTCTTTTCTACTTATCTTCTTTTGGTACCAATTACTATCCAAGTGAGTCTGATAGCATTCAAAAGAGTCTTGCCTTTGCGTTACCGATAGTTTATGATGATGGATCTTAGTCTCAGTTTGTATCATTTCATACTTGTATCGTCTTAATGATGTAATGTGGAAGAGACGGGAATCAACTCTTATGGGTTATGCGCTGATTGCCTCAACTTCAAGGTAACATCGTTACCACAGATTCAAGGTAAGTATTTGGCCAGAGGAGGTAAGTATTTCTTTTAGTTTTCTTTTTTTAATTCTTTAGTTTAGATCACCAACACCATCAACACCCAACTCTTTTATCACTCTTTTCAATTTCTTTGTTTATATCCATTTTCTATTTCTATACCTTCTCAATCTACCACTTTCTTCCTAACTTAATTTTAACCTATTTTTCCTTTTTTTAAAAGAAGATGTTTAACCATACTTTGTAGCATAAAAGAGAAATTACTAAAAAGCTTCCATCGTTAGTCCCTCCCTTGTGGATCATGACTCGCATAGCCACTTGCTATAGCGGTAAAATTGAGTACTTGTACATTCTATTCTTAAAGTTCTAAAATTCTGTATTTTTCTGTAGGTGAAACCTCAATCACTCATCTACACGTGTGGAACTCGTGTTATCAATCAAAAGTCTAGATCTATAATGAATGGAACTAGGATTCCTTGATGCTATATATATCATAGGTAAGATCCCCTCTCAAGCACCAACTATCATGATATAATCTCTCTCTTGGAGGCCTTTCATCTCCTTTAAGGAACAAGAAGAGAAATTGGTGGCTGGAGAGAAGAATCTCCTCCCTCAACTCCTATGTTCTCGAAATCGTGCAAATTTCGGCATCCCTTTCATAATGGAATCAGGTATGCCTGAACCTTTTTCCCTTTGATCTCGATAAAAAGACTATTACATGTATGAGCTCTTATTTGGAATAATTATTAGATCCAACACGAGGCTGACGAAGTCAAATTGGACGGGTAGCTGAAGGAATTGGTTCGAGCTGACAGAGTAGGATGTAATTTCACTACGAAGGCTACAATAAAAAAGGATGCATGATGATTGGAGAACTATATGAACCTAAAGTCTTTATTTTGATCACTACAGTCTCCACTCACATGCTCCGTTTTTTTTTTTTTTTTTAATCCCTTTTCAAAGTTTGACAGCATGAAGATTACCCAATCTGGAAACTAAGTACAAATTCCCTAAGCATCTTCATCCAACGTGGCGATCATTGTCCTTTGTCATCAGAGGCGTTTGGGTGAAGTGGTGACTCCGAGCTTTCATCCTTTGTTGTCGACAAGTTTGTCAAATGGGTTGCTGGTTATGCTAGACTGAGAGCAACAATATTGCAAGGGATAAATCACAACAAAGAGCCTTTATGAAACTGTTAGCAGCTTTTATGTACAACCTTCATATGTCATGAGTGAACTTTACACGAAGCACTAGCTGAATCGAGTGACCTCCACAGTGTAATATGCCTTTTAGTGCACTTGCAGTTCAAAAAATCTATTTGCCTACCATGGATGGAGATTCGAAACCACGATTTCTCACAAGAAAAAAAGTGAAATGTCACTTGCGCAATGATCAGTCCACCTTGTATCAGGTTAAAAGAGGCAGAAAGAAAAAGCCCCGACATAAATAAGAAAATTTCTAACCCTTGTTACCTTGATAACAGATCAACATCTAAGGAATTTAAGGAATTGGTGTGAAGTGAGGAAGTAGGAAGTAAGATTTATTTCCTTTAGGAAAAAGGGAAATGAGTAGTAAGTTTTCTGGTGTTTGGATGGTTGTTGGGAAGTGTGGTTTGGAAAATGTTTGTCGTTTCCGGTGTTTGGATGGTAATGAAAAGTGAAAATGGAAAAGTTGATTACAAAGTTGACCGCAAAATAATATTAAAATAAAAATTAATTAAGAAAAATAAAAAATAGATTGTAATTAGAATGCAAGTGAGATTTACATGACCAAAAAATTAACTGTTTTATGCTATAACTTATTATAAATGAGATTTACATGACCACAAAATTAACTGTAGCATTCTGGAAGTGAGAAAATGGTTGTGTAAAAGAGAGATGAAAAAGGAAAAGGGGGTGTTCTTATTTTCCTTTTCCGGTGTTTGGATAGATAGGGAAATGAGCAATTATACTTCCCCACTTCCTCACTTCACTCGGATTCCTTACATCCAAACACGCCCTAAATGACTTAACTGGTGATGTTGATGTTCATCCCCAAACAATATCCAACCCGACCCGATTCCTTGGCTGATAGAACTTATGTCAAAACTATCGACCCGATGCCCATTCCTGATTCGGGTATGAAAATGCAAACCCGATCCGACACCGGCACTGGTTAAAAATCCCATATCCTTTCTCTCTCCCCCTCCATGGCCCTCTCCCTCCGCTCCCCTGCGCTCCTCCCGCGCTCCGAGGCCAAACCCTACGAGCCCAACACCGAGCTCCTCAAACAGAAGCTCGCCTCCAAAGGCGTGACCCCCACCCCCAAAATCCTCCACGCTCTCCGCAAGAAAGAGACCCAAAAATTTCTTCGCAAATCCAAGAAGTTATCCCAATCGCAAGCCCAAGCCCAAGCCCAAGCCTCATCGCCCCGACGACGAGTCTGCTCTCTTTGAGACCATCAAGCCGAGTACAGAGCGGTGACGAGCCACCTCGAGCTCAAGGGGAGGCCGTGGGAGAGAGGAAGTCCGTCGATTTGAGCGGGGTTGGAAGGAGCGTGGAGGGGTTCAGTGGGGGAAAGCTGAAAGGAGAGTACTTGGACGAGTTGAGAGAGGCTCTGGAGGAGAGGAACGGGGAGAAGTTGAGGTGGGTTCTTGAAGATGACGTGGAAGAAGTCAGGGAAAGTGTTGGGGAGCGAGGGGGAATAGGGCTTAAATTGAGGGAAAATCTCAGTGAAGATGAGAAGATTCGGTTGCTGAAAAGGTACGAACTTTGTGCTTTTTTGATGTTGTTTTTATATGATACTGTGTTAATTCAGTGAAATTCTGTTCTCTTGATGTTTTTTCGAATTAATTTTGATCAAATTGTAGAATCAGGGAATGACTCATGTATCATGAAGGACGAGTTCCTTTAATAGATTATCCCTTCAGAAAGATTGCTGTGCATGGATTTTATTAATCTCTGTGCAACAAATACAATAACTCTAAGAAGGCAGTACGACTTTCTAAGTTTGATTTGATGCTAATTTTAGTTTTAATTATTGGCGATATAATCTCTTCCTTTTGATCTAATACGGTTGGGTGAGGTAAGTCAGCTTTGTCTTTCCTTTTTCGGCATTGTCCAATGCTATGCTGTCTCTTGCAGTTCGCTCATGTCCTGAGGTAAGAATAGTTGTGTGTTCTTTAGTGATCGTCATTCATATGGCCACCATCGCTACAGCCATAATTCTTTTTGAGCTATGAGGAAGAAATTCTGTGAGAGCTGCCTCTTTATGGTAGGGCCTCTAGGTAGCACGGGCACTTCAAAAGTGGAGTTGTGTCATGTTCAACACGTGTTAGACACATGTGCCAAGCACAAGTATTAGACATGGTACTTCTATCTTTTATATACCTTTTAGAGTTTGTTATGTGCAGTATATCATGTCATATCGTTTCCTTGTCGGCTTGTCTGTGCCACATAGGGTAGACCTCTTCTACCAACACCTGAACTATCCATTAATCTTATATGACTTATTTTTCTTCTTTATTAATAATTTAGACCATCACTGCCCACATCCAATTAAACACACCCCATTCATGTGAGGACATGTCCATGTAGGATTATCCATCATCACATCTTCCTTCACCAAGATGCGAGTTATTCACATTTCGGTTTGAAAAGTTCTCAAAACTAACATTCACGTTGGATTTGTCTCTTCGTTGAAGCTTTTTCCTGCCAAAAAGTTACAAAGTGGGGCAGAATAATATTACATTGTTTTGGCATTAAATTACTTACCTTTGACTTTGACTCAATTTACATGCAACAAATACAGATTTCGGGACCTTCCTTCGGAGCAGCCAAAGAAACAAAATGGTTGGGGAACTTTTTCCTAGCAATCAAATATATAACTAAAACAAATGCTAATTTGAGGATAACTTTCCTTGGAAGAATTTTGCTGCTCTGGAGAACGCTTCCAAGAAACCAAAGATGGCATAAACTGTTACCAGGCTTGTGCTTGCAGCAATAATCTAGTGCTTCTGTTATGAAATTTATGCATGATTTAAATAAAAGAGTAAAATTAGGAGCAGCTAGGACCAACATTTCCTCTATGTTGAATTTATGGGCAGCAGAGCTAATGTTTCTAACATCTAACAATAGTTTATCTTGTTCATTTTGAATATTCAACATTTTTCTAATTAATTTTTTGAAGGATATGTATAATTTGTATTTTAACCATGCAAGGATTTAAGCTTGGTGGTGGACAATCTGAAAATATGTTCATTAATATTTTGCATCCTTCCTTTAGTGGTCTGTTTTTTCCCCATTCATTTCAATTGTTTGATATTGCTGAAGATATTTTAGCCTCTAAAAGATATATGGTGCAGACTGAGCAGTACAAATATGAGTATAGAAGACTGGAGGTTTTCAAGAGTGATGAAGCAATCGGGTATTATTTTTTCGGAGATGCATTTACTTAGAATAATTGAAAGGCTTGGTGTTCTTGGAAATTGGAGACTTGCAATGTCTGTCGTTGAATGGGTTTACAATCAAAAAGATTACAAACATCATAAAAGCAGGTGAAGTTCTCGGGAATATATTTTTGTTTGTCATAGAAGTGGCAATGACCAAGTGAATCTGGTTTATTTTGCACAATACAAACTCAGCTAATTTCCTACCGGAATAAATTCAATATTGCTGCGCATCAGACATTGACAAACTCTATTCGTTATTTAGGTTCGTATATACAAAGCTATTATCAGTTCTCGGGAAGGCAAGGAGACCGACTGAAGCTAGTAAAATTTTTAGTTTGATGCGAGTAATTAGCCTTTCCCTCCTGCTTTGTTTTTGAATATCTCTGGGTCCTCTAACAAAGTGGTTTTTTAGCTCACATGGTTATTCTTATGTGTTTATTATTTCTTTGATTGAACACAGGACGATGGTAAGCTATACCCAGATATGGCTGCCTACCGTGCCATTGCAGTGACTCTTGGTCAAGCTGGTCTTGTGAATGAGTTAATTAGTATCGTTGAGTGCATGAAGCAGAAACCTTCCAAAATGATTAAGAATATGAAACATAAAAATTGGGATCCATGCTTGGAACCTGATGTTATCATATTTAATGCTGTGAGAATACCTTTCATCTCATTATTGCCCAACTCCTTGTTTTGCATATTTTTAGAATCAATCTGAAAGAAAACCTTATCATTTGAGTCAGACTTCTGCTCTTTTGCATGATGCCAACCAAATATCGCCAGGTGCTGAATGCATGTGTCCCATCACACCAGTGGAAAGGAGTATCTTGGGTGCTGCATCAGATGAGACTTAGTGGACTGAAACCTACTGAAACAACTTATGGTTTAGCCATGGAGGTAAGCACAGAACTGTACTCATATGAAGATCATGCTTGGAGTAAGTTAAACTATCTGGACATATTTGACATTTGATTTGAATATAAACTTCTATCGTTGTTCCTTGGATCTCTAATAAAGACATCTTATGCAAATTCATGGTAGTAAATAGATCTTCGGATACAATCTGATTGAAATTTTAAATAATACTTATGATTGTAAGGATGCTAACCTTATTAAAAATTCCATTATATTTTGCATAAACTGCTTTCTGAGATCATGGCTGTTGGATTAGTTTGGTAGAACTAACAACCTTGATTTCTTACCTATGACTTAGTTCCCTAATGAATTTACCTAATTTTCCTTTAATCTATTGTATTCTCTTTTCTTTTCACACACCAACTCACATTCCATCTGAGTAAAGCTCATCTGATATGCACATGCTCATCTTGTTGCATAGCCTTTAGAACCAAAAAAAAATGAACTTTACTTTATAATTTTTTTCATGTTTCATTGACATGCTTCTGACCTCAAATATACACTATTTAAGAAGCTCTAAATTCAATATGACTGCTCTGCAGGTTAGCGCTAGGCCTGATGATCTTGATTGGTTGTCCATTACATCATTCTCTATTGAATTCATCCCTAATTCTCCTTTGTACTGTATTTTTTTTTTCTTATTTCATCACACACCCGACTCACCATTCCATCTGAGTAAACCTCATCTGATATCCATCTACTCTTGATGTTGCATAGCCTGTAGAACAAACAATTGAATGTGTATATTCTCTCATGTCCCATCGACATGTTTAGGGCATCAGATATGCAAAATTGCTAATAAGTGCTAACAAGCTCAAAAGTCAATATGAGTGCTCTCTCTTGTTGGATAGAGGGAATGCTCAATAAGAACTTATGCACTTAGTGTTTTATCTCCATTAAATAACTGATTTAAAGACTTCATAATGGAGTAAAGTTAACACCTTTGAAATACATACTTCATGTTGCCTACCATGCAAAACAAACAGAACATTTTATTTTCCATGACATACTCTTCATGTGCTATTGACATGCTTTCAGCTTCCAATATGGTGATATACAGTATTTCCAACAATAAGACACTTTCAACTTGTTCTTTTCTTTGTCCCCAGTTAGGCCGGTGTCAATAAGCAACTAGGATGCATAAAATTAAACTTGTGATATGCCCACAACGGGACCTAGGATTACCATATCACAAAGATGGGATTTGGTTGGGGTAGGATTTGTGGATATAGGGAAGGATTAGAGTCTTTGTTGCTACTTGGATTCGGATATAGTGCAGAAATAGTAGAAAGGAAGAAAGAGAAGAAAAGGGGGGAAGGAGATAGACAAGAACTCAATCTCCAGAAAATGCACTTATACAGGCTAATCATCAGAGACTGTTTCACTCAGGAAATTTCAGTAATTGTTAGGCTATTACATGATAAACAAGATCAAACTCTTGGAATTCAATAACTGAACTAATAGTACCGATTGCTAAATTAAGACCCATAGTAGCATCTATATTTGACTCTTGGGATTCCGCAACTAATGTAATTATGGAGCCCAATTAACTAATTGGCTCTATTTGATAAAAGACCCTTAGATCTAAGTTAAACTAACATGTTCAATAATGATTCCCTTTTGAGTTACATCAGACGCTAACATTTCAACTGGTTAGATTACGTTAGTGCAATCTTCAGATATCTTTGATCGATATGGAGGCTCCAGCAAGGGGGTTCATAGTGTTGTGATTTAACCCAACACCCATGACCTTTTTATTAGCCAATCTAGAAGCTTGATTGGTGTTGTGCATGTTGTCCATAAGTTGGCGATGCAAGCCCTACTCTAGTGGACCTCCAACAATATATGTCTTACCAAACCATTACCAAACTGAAACTTCATGTGTGATTGATCTTCTGGTGAAGAGAAATCGGCCATCAAGTAAGGATCTGGAGAGAGAAAGGAGGGATAACCATACTTGGTCTCTGTCTAAAGCAGTACCTCCTCAAATTGTTGATGTAGAGGTTGCTTATCTTGTTTTAAAGTGTAAGTGCCTGTCTGTACTTTTGCTTTTGGATAGTGATCATACACTGGAGGAAGGGAGGAAGGCTCCAGTGTATTGAAAGCCCATTGATCTTCATCTTCTTGGCTTTGTTGATCTCCAGTGAAGCTCTCATGTACGGATGCTGCTGAATTATTTACCAAAACTTTAGAAATCCTGTAAATAGCACCAAAGTTACAAGCCACTGTAGGGGAGCTGTACATTGATATCAGGAACACGAAAGGTGTCCTTTCTTATATGGTGGGTTTTGGTGCCTCTGTCATGTCTATAGAAGTTGGCAACTCATATTCAAAGT
Source organism: Agave tequilana (assembly GCA_038442645.1). NCBI lineage: Eukaryota > Viridiplantae > Streptophyta > Magnoliopsida > Asparagales > Asparagaceae > Agave > Agave tequilana. The sequence goes on along the minus strand of JAVJIF010003634.1, from coordinate 53,084 downwards.
TGTTTGGTGTACGGGTTTGGAGTGTCATATCTTAAGTCAAATAAGGGAAATCTTTAGGAAAAATGAGCTTGGGAAAAGATTCAGGCACCTAATTTTGTATGAATCATTTTCTAGATATCTGTGCGTTGAACTTTATCTATCATTAGATTATATTTGCATGTTTAGCCTTACAGGCAGTGCTTGTTAAAAGGTGATGCTGAAAGCAGGGAAGTATGATCTGGTTCACAAATACTTTGAGACTATGAGAAGAGGTGGTCTAGCTACAAAAGCCTTAACTTACAAAGGTAGTGATAATCTGATTATACTTCACTTTTACTTTGTTTATGAATTTTTTTCCGACTTTATTGTCAACCAAATTCTTGCAGTTCTTGTGAGAACCTTTTGGAAAGAGGGTAAAGTAGATGAAGCAGTTGAGGCAGTCAGGGATATGGAAAGGAGAGGAGTGGTTGGAACCGCTAGTTTATATTATGAATTAGCATGTTGCCTTTGTAACGAGGGAAGGTGGCGAGATGCCGTGGTAGAGGTGTGTTGTTGTTCATCAGCCTTTTGTTATTGCCCTTTTGCACATAATGCATTTTTATAATTTTATTAGTTGACCATTTTCCAAAACACATTTAGTATCTTTAACCATCGATTTTCTGAAATGAATTTTGTGCCCTCACTTGTACCTAAAGCATGGCCACTTTTGTCAGTATTCTATTGCTTGCTTTCTCTTTCCTCTCCTATAAAGCCATATGTGTTCATTGTTTTACTGCAAGTGTCAGATGGTTTACTAATGTATGTTTTCAGGTTTTGATATCTGAAGCTACATTAGTAGCCACCTCTATTCTTTATTGTACAGGGTCAGCAAGGTATTTCTTCAGGACAATTTTTCAGGAGTTATCTGGATTCTACAAGTTCCCAGTTAAAAAGCTTACCAGTTCTGTTTCTATTTTGTTATGTTCTTTTTTACCTTGCTAATATGTTCTTGATGTTTTCTTGAAAACATTCTTGATGTAATATTTCAAAACCCTCTTTTAGAGGGTTAGAAACTGCATCACCGAATAGTGTGTATGAGATATCAAACAAAACAACCATCTGAAAGACACTGGCCAAATTGCTATCACTGGCAACCTCTTATTATTGTTAGATGGAGGTTTACATGCCCTCCTTTGGAAAATACATGCAGACCTATCAACATTTACAATATGCCTAAGGTCATGACTCATATTACTCTATGTTTACATGGCACTTTTTTCTTTCTCCCATTGTTGGGTTTGTGTATCATCAGTAGTTGATGCGGGAGAAATATGGAAGAATGCCTTGACAATTTTCAGAAATGGAAACTGAATTTGTCACTGGTGCCATTACATTTGTTACTTTCCCTGTTTAGAAAAAGATTAGATTTATATTGCATATTCTTTGTAAGTCAAGTATATTTTTTAAGCAAGAATGCTCACTCTAAGATGATTTTGCATCTTTGTTTCATCATATTATTTTCACCACATACTAGACTATATCTATATTGCATATTTCTTTCTAAGTTGAGTACATTATTTTAAGCAAAGAATTGCTCACGGTAAGATGACGTTACATCATTGTTTGCTCTGTTTTGCAGTTAAAATATGCATGTCTCTTAACATTCTCCAGGTCATGAAGTTGGATCAGGTTTGCCTATGCGGTTTGACCTTACATGTTTAAATGTCATATCTGTAGGTTGAGAAACTAAAAAGACTTCCTCATACCAAACCATTGGAGGTGACATTCACTGGCATGATTCTATCTTCACTGGATGGTGGATACCCTTGTGACTGCATCTCAATTTTTGAATACATGAAAGGTCATTGTATCCCTAACATCGGAACCATAAATGCCATGCTGAAAGTCTATGGCCGCAATGACATGTTTGCAAAAGCCAAAGAGTTATTTGAATCCATGAAGGATAACTCAAATTATTTTTGTGCCCGCCTTGATGATTGTACATTGCTAAAACCAGATATGTATTCATACACCTCTATCCTTGAGGCATCTGCTTCTGCTCACCAGTGGGAGTACTTTGAATATGTATACAAGGAGATGGCTCTCTGTGGCTTTCAACTTGATCAAAATAAACACGCAAGGTTACTTGTTGCAGCATCCCGAGCTGGCAAGGTAAGTTAGTAGAAGTTTCTTTTTCTGCCATACCAGAAGTTTATAGTATCATTTTTCATGTTTATCAAAACCATTGTTTCTCTCTCTGTTTTCCCCTTTTTTTTCCTTTTTGTTTGTGACATGCTATGCTATGTTTATGTATTTTTCTTTTCTCCTGTATTTTCACTTAACTATCCAATTTGTTATCAGTTTAACGAACCCAAACACAAACGTTTAATGGATGACATGGGCCCTAACTGCTTTCCTCTGATTGAGGCCAAATCCAGAATCTCGAGCCTTAATTATGAGGAAAGCTTTGAAATATGCGAAGGGTACCATGTGTCACTAGCTGTTTGTATTAGTAGAAATCGGCAGCAAGCAAAAGATTAATAAGCAATCTATCGTAGTTGGAACATTGCTACATGTACTTAATCTTGTAATCAATTGATTTTATTCCACACTACATAACTTGTTTGACGGCATCAATGTTATTGTTATCACTTACGAGTCTGCAACATCTCATATACACTGATTATTGCCAAAGTGCCTTTTTTTTTTCCCCTGATATCAACTTATGCAAGGGAAAATATAAAGAAAAAGAACTAACTAGTTTGTTTTTCCTACAGTGGCATTTGCTTGAGCATGCAATTGACTCAATTCTGGAAGCAGGAGAAGTTCCTCATACATTGCTTTTCACTGAAATCATATGCCAGACTATTTCTCAACAGAATTTTGAGAGAACAGTTGCTCTAATCAATGGCATGGCTCATGCTTCAATGCAAATGAGTGAGAGCCAGTGGACAAACATCTTCCTCAGAAACAAGGATCGACTTGGCAAGGAGAAATTGGAGAACTTATTGAACCATCTTGATAACAGTCGCGACCTTGTGATGGAAGATCCTGTCCCGAATTTTATACGGTCAGTGAAGTCCTTGGGGCACATTCTGTCAAACAACACTCTTGAACTTGCTGCTCCCACAGATGATAAAGAAGAAGATTCTATCTTCCATGAAAGTGCTGAGGTTGTGAAGCATAGCGGGAGGATTCAGGGTCATGTACCAAGTAGAACACTTATCAATAGTAATGATGGATTACAACCCGGAGGGGATGGTATTGCTTCTGTAAACTCAAACTGGATTGATAACTTGAGCGCGAGCAATCTCAGGGGTGTTAATTTTCAAGAAAGGGTTGATTTTGATGTGGTTTCTAGCTCAACTACTGAGAACAAAGGCAAACAATCTGAATCTATTCAGGAGGGCAACACAAATTCTTCAATTGGTGATTCATCTCTCGACTTACGAACCAACAATATTGACAGTTCCTTTTCAAAGTTACCATCAGCATCTGATATACTAGAGACATGGAGGAAAGACAGGATTAAGGATGGTATGTTCCCTTTTGAATATATAAATCCCATCAGCCCATGAAGAAAACACGATCAGATAATATCCTGTCATCAGACGTTGTTTATCAGATTCTAACAAGAGCAATGTTCATTCAATTCACACACAGGATTACTTTCGATCCAGTTGGATTTATTTTTATGTAACTCCAGTTTGATAGATGAACGATTAACTTCTTGAGGTTGCCTTTAAATCAGTTAAATTCAGATTCCCAGCTTGTAACTTATATTATGTACACTCTGTTGTAAATAAACTCTGTGCACTGCTGCAGTGAGCTGTATATTGTTAAAATGTGACAGGTGCCAGCAAGAGCTTAGCAAGAAAGCATACTGCTGCCAGCAAGTTTCCAGGAGCAGGTCTTTGTTGTGATACCTCTTTGTCAAATAACCCATGCTCACAGCAGCAGGTTTCTCTGACTGAGGTCGATCAGCAGCATACTAAAAAGTAATATATTTCTTTCATAAACATTGGGTATTTACGGGTTCAGTTGAGCCACACACACATACAATAAGAGGGCTAATCACGCATTGACACGTGTATTGATCCTCTTATAATATGTTATGTGTGTGGGCCTCGCACACATATTATAAGAGATTATAAGAGTTTCAATCCACGTGTCAACGAGTGATTGGCTCTCTTATTGTATGTGTCTGCGGTTCACACATATGAACCGAACCCGGTATTTACAGAGTGCATAAGTCGACCGATAATATGAATAAATTAAACTCTGACTGCGACTAATAGAAGAAAAATAAAGGCCAAATAAAACTATTGGATTATTTACAGAGATACAAGATATAACGACATTTTATTATTAAAGCATTCCCCTGCACTGGTAGAAAAGCAAGTCCCATTGCAGCCGCATTGCGCCCATTGGCAAGTCTGAGAAGATGATACTTTCAGGCTGAAAAAACTGTTCATTTAACAGTCCATGCTTAAGAACTATGAAATTCGAGACTTGCTGAATTGATGAGCCGAGAACAATAACATACATAGGCAATAGAAGTAGACAATCAATCCATCTTGATTATACATAAGTTCAATGTTCTGAAACATTATTTATGATTCAAATTATTTGGACACAAATCTAATGGAAGATAAATTCTAATCCATGAGCCAAATCTAGTGATTAAATGCAGGCACATGCTTGAGCGCACACATCCTTTTTTTTTTTTTTTTTTTCAAAAAAAGACCGTAACCCGGTCTTGAACCTTGGACCTCTCATCCAACCCAACCCAACCTTTTCACCACTGAGCCAAGCCTTGTTGACAGCACGGAAAAGAGAGACAATAGAAGTAGGAGAAAGTCATCCAGAAGGGGGAAAAAAAAAAGGAGAATGAAGAAATCATTGTAGTCGTGTGGTCTCAGTCTGGTATATAACTGTATAGGGCCTGTTTGTTTCGCGTAAAACTCCGTAATTCGTAAATGACTTACTACCCAGTTACAACTACGGCGTTTGTTTGGACCGTAATTCGTAAAAGACTTACGTAACTCAACTAACATTCACTTGCAACCCAGTTACCACTCACTTACAGCCCAGTTACAGTTAATTTTGTGGTCATACAAATTTGTAATATTTTTTATATTAATATTAAAAAATTTTTAATATTTAACTTTTTTAATATTTATTTACAGCATTAAAACTTTTAAAATCACCAAATAGTTAATTTTGTGGTCAACTTTTTCACTTACGACTTATACATTACGACAACCAAACACCGTAAAGCACAATACACTTTCCCACTTTACAATTTTATATTACCAACCAAACACCGTAAAATTTACATACATGTAACTCATTTACAATTGTAAAAGACTTTACCAATTACAACTACGAATTACGGCCAGTTACGACAACCAAACAGACCCATAGTCGACGTTTGGCTCTATCGAAGGGCTTCCTGGCCTGCTCGCTTCGTGTGCAATATGATAGGTAGTCCAGGATGTTTTGTGACCTGTATGAATAAGGGGTGAGATTTTCAATAACAAAGAAGCAATTGTGTGCCCGGACCCCTCAACAAAAAAAAAGAATCGGGGTAATGAGAGCCGGCTCAACTAAGATTGTGTACAACAATCTTAACTGCACGACGCCTAGGTTGGGACTACCCCCATCCCTAAAGGAGCCATATGAGGCTGAAGCTTCACATACGGTTTTAAACCCGAGCCTTTCCAGCAATAGGGCCTAGGGACCGATATAATGATTGGTTTAAGGTAAGGCGGTTGGCAGACTTAAAATTTCCAGTTGGTTTTAGTTATGACTTCCTCCCGCACCTGACTTGCCCGGCAATACTGACTTGAACCAGCTCCCGCTTTAATGGATTTGTACTAGCATTTCAATACTGGGATGTAGAACTAAACAGGGTCTTGAGGATGAAAAAACAAACATATTCATTTAAAACTCAGCTGACAACTTCTATAGATAAGACGGAGTGCGTTAATTCAACATTATAGCACATTGTTCGGGTTGGAAAACTGAAAATATTGCAAAATTTTTTTGAATTAATGAAAAATTACAATAACTCAAAATCCAATTACAAGAGAGGAGATATTCAAGCTCAAATTTTCTCTTTGTTTAATGACAGGTCCTTTGCGTAGCAGCGGAAAGGAATCTTATTTTTCATTGACCGGATGAACATCAAGCTTCTTTGAGAAATTATCTCCTTGAATCACTGATAGAGTAGCACAGCTCCTCTCAAATGAAAACTCAAAGAGATTTGAATAAAACTTGAACTCAGCAAGTTTGCGTAGAAGAGTTAAACTTTGTAATGACAATCTTCCTCAGCTGAAAAAGTAGCTTTAGCTATTTATATGGGGTTCTAGGGATAAAACTGTCCCCTAAAAACCCTCTATAATGAGGTTAACTTCCCTCATTACGTGGGTAGTAATTGACCCAGTAATGAGGGCAGTTATAACTAAGAGCAAGGCTCATTTGCAGTTGAAACATAGGCTTGAGCTCTGCGTTTAGCCATTGAGATGATGCTGGACGCGGGCCTTGAGCCCTATGTTTCGGTATCGCTGTGGTATTGAGATGCGGACATCGGGCTCTACTGGACGCGGGCTTCAAACCCCGTATTTTGGCATTACCGTGTGTTGAGACTGTAAGATCACCTAGAGGGGGGGTGAATAGGTGATGGCTAATCTAATGGTCACTTATGAACAAATAATGCGGAATTAAAACTAAGTTGACCAAATTAAACTTCTTTTAATTGAACACTTATGTATAACTCAAGAGTGTTGCCGAATTCCCCTTGCGAGGCTCTGGACAAGCTCCTCTAGATTCCCCTTGAATGGGTTGAGGTGCCGCGTTGGCTCTCTTGGTTGAATACTAGTGTTAACAACAATCCCACGCAATTATATATCAATTAAGCACAAGGGTATATATCATGCATATATAAGATGAACACAATGAAAGTAAATGCAAGATATAAAAGAGACAAAGAGAGAGAGAGGGAAGAGTAAGCAATCGCAAACACAAAGGGTTTGTTTCGAGGTTCGAGCACACTTGCTCTACATCCCCGCCTTCGACACACGAAGGATTTCCACTATGCAAGATCCCAATGGATCTCTCCTCGGTGCCGTACACCTACAAACCCTCGGACTCCCAAGTCCCGTACACACGCAAGTCCACCGACTCGCCGAGGCCGTACCTCTAACCACCAAGAGTTCACAACCGAACTCCAACCACCAACAACGAGCACACTTGCCCGTTTCCTCAAATACAAAGAAAAGATCTCTTTGATGATCACAACACTTGATCACCTAAAGAGCACTCTCACTACAACACACCTATAGGAATATCTAGCAATGGAAGGCTCAAGTGTGTGGTGAGAAAATGAAGGAAAGAAAGCTTTGTTGGAAAACACAAGAATCACTTAAACACTCTCTTGATAAAAACTCTTCCTTTTGATTGGAAGTATTTGCACTAAAATCTTGTAGAGAAACTCCTCTAAAAGTGTCTGAAAAACAGCTCAAGAAGTCTCCTAAATGTTAACCTCAAAACAGATGACAAAATCCCAATTTATAGGCTGCCAGAAAATAGAGCCGTTGGGGTTCTGTCAGAGCTGGCGGTCGACCGCCGGTCGACCGGCCAACGGTCATTTTTCTGACCGTTGCAGCCACCGGTCGACTGGTGAGTCGACCGCTCTTCTGGAAAGAACTGTCGGTCGACCGATCCGGTCGACTGGCATTTTCCAGAGAGCAACAGGTTTGGGTCGGTCGAGTATCGGTCGACTCCGGTCGACTGATACGCACATGCACAAAAAATTGTGCATGTCGGTCGAGTGCCGGTCGACTGCCGGTCGACCGGTCACTGAGAAATTCTGAAAAATCAGAACTTCCAGGACCTGGAAAATTTGGATTTGGTTTTGGGTCTTGGATAAAATGTTTTGGTCTTGAAAAATCATAGAGTATGAGCATGTGTCATACTACTAACAAGGTAAAATACTTGGTAAAAATTCTTTTGATAAAAACCTAATTTTCCATGAAATGTTTTTCCAAACCTTTATCAAATACAAAAACAAGATATTTGAGTCCATTTAAAAGCATAGTGTGTATGGATATGATCCACTCCACAATCAATATGAAATATCTATGTTTTTGAAATCTAGTATACAACTTGGTTTTGGTTAAAGAATATACATGATAGAAATACCAAAAACCAACAAATATTTTGTCTCAAAGAAAAATCTTTTTCTAAAATAAAGTTCTTTTCTAAACATAAAAATCTTTTATGAAAGCACTTTAAATCAAGAGTTCTAATCAAGAGTGTGTGTGTGTGATATAACTTGAGCAATCCACCACTATTCTATCCTTTACATTTTTACTAAAACAAAAATACAAATTCTATACCTAGACACAAGTCTTCAACTTCTTGAAGTCTTCACTTGAAGCTTCACATCATCTTGACTTGGTCCAAGCTTGATCCAAAGCTCCTTGGATCACAACATGCAAGCTCCAAATCTTGATCTTTTAACCTTTGTTGAGCTTTGCACCTACTAAGATCTTGATCATGAAATCTGTCACTAATTAGCACAAGATCATTAGTAAATATAACTTCATGAGTTGATCATCATCAAAACTAGGGCGATAGGCCTTTGGGCCAACAGAGACGCGAGCTTCGAGCTCTGCTAGACGTGGGCTTTGAGCCCCGCGTTTTAGCATTTCCAGGATGCTGAGACGCGGGCTTCGAGCCTCGTGTTTTGGTTTTGCCATGGTGCTGAGTTGCGGGCTTCGAGCCCCGCGTCTTCGCTTTGCAGTGATGCTGAGACGTGGGCTTCGAGCCCCGCGCCTTGACACTGCATTAATAGTTTTGATCAGCCTTGCTCTGAAGTATAGACTATGCATTTGACAACTTGTCTTCAGTGATTTTTAGACAGTCTACAGAAGCCCTCCAAAGTTTTCAAAATTATGCGGTTGGTTGGGACGGGTTTCGAAACACTTTGGACTTTTCTTTTGGCTGCAGGCTTTCAAGACTGGATTGGCAATTTTCTGAGAAATCTTGAACTTGATCATGTCTAGATTTTGGGCTTTGTGAGTATACTGTTTGAAAAATACACCTAGAGGGGGGTAAATATGTGTATGGTTAATCTAATGACAAATGATGCGGAATTAAAAATTAATTACAATACACTAAGTGTAACCAAAGAGTGTAGCCGAATTCCCGGTGACGGGCTCTGGACTATCTCCTCTAAATTCCTCTAAATAAGAGTTGAGTTGCTATATGAAACTCTCTTGGTTCAACACTAGTGAGGCGCACAAACAATATCTAGCATATATGATATGAACAATATGAATCAATGCAAGATATAAAAGAGAGAGTGTTTCCAGATAGTGGATCAATTGCAAACACCGAGATATGTTTCGAGGTTCGAGCCACTGCTCTACGTCCCCGCCTTCACACAGAAGGATTTCCACTATATGTCTATGTAGGTTCACCTAGAGGGGGGTGAATAGGTGATGGCTAATCTAAAGGTCACTTAATGCCTAATAATGCAAATAATGCGGAAGCTAAAAACAATTATGACCTAATTAAAACTTTTACACTAAACACTATGTATAACACAAGAGTGTTGCCGAATTCCCCGTGAAGGGCTCTGGACAAACTCCTCTAGATTCCCCTTGAATGGGTTGAGGTGCCGCGTTGGCTCTCTTGGTTGAATACAAGTGTTAGCAACAATCCCAAGCAAGTATATCAATATGAGCACAAGGAATATATCAAGCATATAAAGATAGACAATAAAGCATGCAAGATATAAAAGAGACAAAGAGAGAGAGAGAGAGAGTGAGCAATCGCAAACACAAGGGTATGTTTCGAGGTTTGAGCACACTTGCTCTACATCCCCGCCTTCGACACACGAAGGATTTCCACTATGCAAGATCCCAATGGATCTCTCCTCGTGCCGCAACACCTACAAGCCCTCGGACTCCCTAGTCCCGTACACACGCAAGCTCACTAGCTCGCCGAGGCCGCACCTCGAAACAACCAAGTCCGCACCCGAACTCAAAACAACGCGGACACACACGTCCGCCTCCTCAAAGGTACAAGAAAAGATCTCTTGGTGATCTAAACACTTTGATCACCAATAAAAGCTCTCACTACAACACACCTATAGGATGAATAATCAATGGATAGCTCAAGTGTGGTGTGAGAAAAACAAGGATGAGAGTGGTGGAGGAAAACTCAAAGAATCACTTTAAACACTCTTGATAAAACTTCCCTTTAGATAGGAAATATTTGCTCTCTATTTTATGGAGAAAACCCTTTTAAAAGACTGGGAAAAACTGGCTCTAAGAGACTCCAAAATCTTGTCACAAAACAATGACAAAACCCCCAATTTATAGGCTGCCAGAAAACTAGCCGTTGGGGTCTGTCAGAACTGTCGGTCGACCAGTGCGGTCGACCGCCAACGGTCGGATTGCTGACCGTTGGATCCACGGTCGACCGCCCGGGTCGACCGACCCACTGGAGCTGAGAGTCTAACTCTCTGTCGGTCGACCGGTGCGGTCGGCCGAACTTTCCAGAGAGCTCTGCTCTCTGAAGCGGTCGACCGGCACGGTCGGCCGTCCTCAGTACACAAAGGCGTGCACGTTTGTGCACGTCGGTCGACCGGTCCGGTCGGCCGACTCCAGGATTAGTCGACTATATAGGGTTATAAGTCGACTTATCCGAAGCCTGAAACAATTTTCTGGGATTTAAAACTTGGTCTTTTTGGCTTAAATAAAATCCCATAAAATACATAAAAATCTACAAAAATAGTTTTACCAATATACTTAGATATACAAACATGCTTGCACAAAATCAAGGCATGTTATAAAAGATTGGACTATTTTTGTAACTTGGAAATATTTGGCATAAGATAAAAACTGTATTTTCCAAAACATGTTTTCTAAACTTTGTTTTTTTTTTCAAAACATCTTCAAATAAAAACTAGATATTTTGAACTCATTAAAGCATAGTGTGTATGGATATGATCCACTACACAAATAAGATGTAATATCTAAGTTTTTGACATTAAGCTCTAAATTTGATTTTGGTTAAAAGATAAGTATATGAGAAACACCAAAAATCAAACTTGTATTTTTCCAAAACAAAAAATCTTTTCTAAACTAAAAAATCTTTTATGAAAATAATTCTATCAAGAGTGTGTGTGTGATATAATACTTGAGCAATCCACCAACTATCTATCCTTTACATTTTTAACTAAAACAAAAACAAAATCTTATACCTAGACACAAGTCTTCATCTTCTTGAAGTCTTCACTTGAAGGCTTCTCATCTTCTTGACTTGGTCCAAGCTTGATCCAAAGCTCCTTGGATCACACCGTGCTAGCTCCAAATCTTGACATTTTATCCTTTGTTGAGCTATGCACCTACTAAGATCTTGATAATGAATTTGTCACTAATTAAACACAAGATCATTAGTAAACATAACTACATGAGTTGATCATCATCAAAACTAGGGTGATAGGCCTTTGGGCCAACAGTCCACACAGGACCTCCCACATAGGGAACCTCTACCGAGGATTTGGCAAATACAAACTAAGAGTTCACAACTCCTCTCTCCAACAAAACAACTTCTACACAATAGGCAAGGCACAATAACAATCAGCTCTCACTAGAGGGATAAGACACTAAGCCAAATAATAACAATCACCTCTACACTTAGAGGGATACCAACAACTCAAACTCCTCCACAATCACCTCTACACAAGAGGGATGAACACAAACTCAAAGCAAAGAGGATTACAACACTTGGTGGCCTCAATACACCACAAACTAATTCTTTCCCACAAAAACAAGATCCTATAGATAGTATAGAGTTGATAGCTCAAGTGTAAGAAAACAAAGTATTTGGAAAACAAATCACAAAGAAAAAAACTTGGGAGATCAAAAATAATTTCCCAAAGACACTTTTTTTCTTTGATTTTCTAACACTTTTAAAACAAATAAAAGATAAATCTTTTAGCACAAAAACTCTTTTAAAAACTTGTTGTTAAACACTTGTAAAAATGGAAAAAATTGCTCTCTAAAATTTGATGAAAATAGCCCAAAAGGGGGCTATTTATAAACCACCCAAAAATCTGCCCGTTGGCAGCAGGAAAGGGCAAAACTGCCCTTTCAGTTGACCGGGCCAAGCCATCGGTCGACCGGCCAGCACCCGAGAGTGGGGTGCTTTCAGTCGGTCGACCGCACGATCGATCGGCTGAGTAGGCTGGCCATGTGCACGTTCTCGTGCACATCGGTCGACCGGTCCGGTCGACCCCAGTGTGGTCTGGCTGGAATTTTGGGCATTGAAAACTTGTCTTTTTTACTTTCAATTTAAATCCCATAAAATTACATAAATTTCACAAAATAAGTTCTTGTAAGATCTTTGAATAACAAATATGTGTGACTAAAATTCAACACATATTATAACATTTTGAACCATTTTTGTGATATTGAAATTAGGCCTTTAAACAAAAATCATATTTTCTAAAACCAAACTTTGAAATAGAAAACCGTTTTCTCCAAAACTCATGTAAATACAAAAACATGATATTGAAACAAATTTGAAGCATATTTGTATATGGATATAATCCAATCTACATATAAGATATACATCTATGTTTTTGACATGAAATCCAAAACCGGTTAAATCGAAAATCAATAAACTTTAAACTTGTGTGTGTATGTGAACTTGAGCATATCAATACTATCTACCTTACGCAATATCTAAACATACTAAACTAAATACAAACTGAAGTCTTCTTTTAGAACTCCTTCTCCAAGTCGACTCGATCCAAACGATATCCAACGAGCTTGACTCCAACCGAGTGCTAGATGCGATCTTGACGCGCGAGCTCTTAAATCTACATGTGTTAGCTCCAAAACTCTTTTGTTGAAGCCAAACACCTACTAATATCTGTTGGCCCGAAGGCCCATCACTCTAGTTTTGATGATGATCAACTCATGTAGTTATGTTTACTAATGATCTTGTGTTTAATTAGTGACAGATTTATGATCAAGGTCTTAGTAGGTGTGTAGCTTCAACAAAGAATTTGAAGTCAAGTTTTGGAGCTAGCACGATTTGGACCAAGTCAAGAAGATGGGAAGACTTCAAGTGAAGACTTCATGAAGACTTGGGTCTAGGTTTGTTTTTAGAAGATTTTGTTTTTAGATAAAATGTAAAAGATAGAATAGTTAGTGGATTGCTCAAGTATTCTATACACACACACTCTTGATAGCTTTGTTTTTACAAAAGAATTTTTATTTTAGAAAATATAGTTTTGGTTTTTGGTACTTCTTATATACATGTTTTAACCAAACCTTATTTAGTGCTTAATGTCAAAAAAATAGATATTTCACCATGTTTGTATAGTGGATCATATCCATACACCATATGCTTTAAAAGTGTTTAGAATATCTTTTTTTTTATTTAGTGAGTTTTGGAAAAACAAAGTTTGGAAAACAAGTTTTGGAAAAATACAGTTTTCATTTTGAACCAATATTTCCAAGTTACAAAAATAGTCCAAATTATTTGTAACATGTCTTGATTTTGTGCAAGCATGTTTGTTTATCAAAGTATATTGGTAAAACTATTTTTGTAGATTTTTCAGCATTTTATGGGATTTTATGTGAGTCAAAAAGACCAAGTTTTAAATCCCTTAACAGTTCTGTCCTGGCTTCAGCCGGTCGACCGACGTGCACAGGCGTGCACGTCAGTTCTGGCAGGAGGGCTGGTCGACCGACCCGGTCGACCGTCCAGAGAGCTCTGCTCTCTGGAAAAGCCCCGGTCGACCGGGCGGTCGACCAGACAGAGAGACTTGCTCTCTGTATCCTGGCCTCGGTCGACCGACCGATCGACCGATGGCACAACGGTCTAAAATATGACCGTTGGCTGGTCGACCGGACGGTCGACCGACAGTTCTGTCAGACCCCAACGGCTAGTTTTTCTAGCCCTATAAATTTGGGGGTTTGGGCATTGTTTTTCTCCAAGATTTTTAGTGGACTTTGAGCCAGTTTTTCCTACTTCATTAAAAGAGTTTTCTCCACTAAATTGAGAGCTAATACTTCCAATCAAAAGGGGAGTTTTATCAAGAGTGTTTAAAAGAGATTTTCTTGAGTTTTCCTCCACCATCTCTTTCCTAGTTTTCTCACACTAACACTTGAGCAACCCATTGATTATTCATTCTATAGGAGTGTTGTAGTGAGAGTGTTTATTGGTGATCAAAGTGTTTAGATCACCAAGAGATCTTTTCTTTGTACTTTGAGGAGGCAGACAAGTGTGTTCGCGGTGGTTTAGAGTTTGTGTGTGAACTCTTGGTTTGAGGTGCGGCCTCGGCGAGCTTGTGGGGCTCGCGGTGTGTACGGGACTAGAGAGTCCGAGGGCTTGTAGGTGTTACGGCACCGAGTGATCCGGGGGATCGATTATAGTGAAAATCCTTCGTGTGTCGAAGGCGGGGATGTAGAGCAAGTGTGCTCGAACCTCGAAACAAATCCCTTCTGTTTGCGATTGCTCACTCTCTCTCTCTCTTTGTCTCTTGTTTATATCTTGCATGCTATTATTGCTTTCATCTTTATATGCTTGATATACTTATGTGCTTAATTGTTATATGCTTGGGGATTGTTTTCTAACACTTGTATTCAACCAAGAGAGCCAACGCGGCACCTTAACCCTTATCTAGGGGAATCTAGAGGAGTTAGTCCAGAGCCCTTCACGGGGAATTCGGCTACACTCTTGTGCTATACGTGGTGTTTAGTGTAATAAGTTTTGTTTAGGTCTTAATAGTTTTTTAATTCCGCATTTAGTGACCATTAGATTAGCCATCACCTATTCACCCCCCCTCTAGGTGATTTACAATTGGTATCAGAGACAAGTGCTCTTGATTTGGGTCTTACAACCTAGAGTTAAAGATCCTCTTTTTAGGCTAATCACTATTTTTGTACACACACCATGGACTTCATGTCACCACCCACTTTTGACATTCTTAACATCCAAATTTGGAAGGTTAAGATGTCTTTGTACCTCAAGGCCCTAGGCATTCATGTTTATCTTGCCATCACTAATAATGCATATTGTTTAAATGGTAAGAATCTTGAGGCTAATGCAAAAGCCCTTAATGCTTTAAAGAGTACCCTAAATGATGGTTATTTATCTAGGGTTTCTAATATTGATTCGGCTTTTGTAGCATAGAACATCATCACCTCCCTTGGCGAAAAGGATCTATACTATGCCGGGAGCGATTCGGATGTTGGAAGCAACACCTCCAACTTGTGCTATATGGTCCAAGGGGATAACCCCCTTGAGGTAACTACCGAATCCGAGATAGATGAAGATAACATGTCATATGATGAGCTTACCACTTTTTGTCAACTCCTACTTGAGAAATATGACATGATTAAAAAGGAAAATAAAAATTTGAAAAAGAAATTTGAGTGCATGCATATAGAAAATGATTCTTTTAAAATAATGTTGTATGTTTAGAAAAAGAAAATGAAATTTTGAAAAATGAGAATGTTTCCCTTATGTCTAAATTAAATGATCTTTGTGAAGGAAACACTAGTTTGAAAAATGAAATTATTTTGGTGGAAAAACAAAAGGAAATTGTTTTGCAAGAAAATAACTCTTTAAAAAGAAAATTTGTTGAAAAAGAAAAAGAAAATGTTTTTCAAAAGAAAAAGAAAAATGATTCTTTATCTCACCATGCTTTTCATGCCACCACTAGTGAGATTAATGTTTTGAAAAATAAAATGGATTGTTTGAGCTCAACCTTGAGCTCTTGTGCATTTAATCATTCTACGTTGGAGTCTATGTTTTTAAAGAAACAAACTCCACACATTCATGCACATCATCATGCATATGCTTATATTGCACGACATGATCACACTCACACACATAAGCATCCTAAGGTGTACAATGTACACATTGTGGCCGCAAAGGCCATTTAGTAAAGTTTTGTTATGATAAGATTCATCATGTAAATTTTGCTAACAAAATTTTTTGGGTTCCTTACAAAGCTAACCCCCAAGGACCCAAAAGAAAATGGGTACCAAAGTCCCCACCTTGTGTATTGTGATGTAGGTGAGGGCTCTCACAAGACGTGAGAGATTTGGTGCCTTGGTGGTGGTTGCATGACTTGAAGGACATACTTTTAATGCATCGCTATCAAGGAGATTTTGGTGGGACAACCACCATGTTTGGAGCTTTGGAGTATAGTTCATGTGTTGGTAACTATATCTAAAACTCTTAGTTTATTTACATGCCATTTCATATGTGATATCTTTAGCATGTTCATGTTTTAAGTGTTTTTGTGCTTCATGTGGTAAATATTAGTTTAAATGCAGCTTTTATCAAAACTTGTATTTATACATGTACAAGTAGTGAGCAACAAATTGATTCATATATGTTTGCACTTCATTGTTCGTTTGTACTCACTATATACACATGTATAAGTTAGTTTTGATGATTTCCTCATTTACACTTGTTTTGCCTATTTACATGTTTTACTTCATGTATATGTAATTTTTATTCAAATCTAATAAATATACATGTATACCCGTGAGTCTCTTGTCTTCATGCAAATACCTTTAATAGACTCTTTTATGTTTGGGATATGTATGTATATTGTTAGGATTGGATAAATCATACATATACCTAGAAGTTTGTTTTAAAAAATGAAAAATGAATTTTCATGATTTGTTTGATAAAATGATATTTGTGTTTTGAGCTTCATTGATTATTTTCATGGAAAATGCTAAATACATGACTCTTGTACACTCACACTTTTTGTGTTTATTCATGACTTTGTTTCATGATTCTTTTTGAGCTTTATCGATTTGAGTGACAACTCTTATGTATTTGGTATGATTCATGAAAAACATATGTTTTGATTTCATGTTTTGAAGGATCTTTAACTAGTTTTTCAAAAATTATTTTAACTAGTTAAGTATTCTTCCTTTGGTAGTGGTTTTCACTATTAAATATTTTCAAAACATTATTTTTGAAAACCCCTTGCAACCCCTTATATGAGCGGATGGCTGGGCGTGTATACCTTGTAAGCCTTATTGAATATCCTTTACCTTGTGCATATGAAGGGTGGTAGGTTATGAGTTATATACTTGATTTATATTGTTATTTTCAATTGGTATCATTGGATCTTTTCAATTGGTATCTAAATTGATATTTTTTGTATATACTCATATTTTGTTTATATATATGTATGCTTTCAATTTCAAATAATATCAATTTCTATTGGTATTCTCTTTCTCATACATATATATGATTTTCATGTGCTTGCTTTACAATTGGTTTACATATTTAAAGCACATAGTTAGTTTATGCTAAGCTTGTTCTTAAAACTTTATTTTTAATTGGTATCTCAATTGACATTTTAATAAAGCTTATGCATTGCTTTTAAAATTGGTATCAAAATTAAAAATTTGTAATGTTTATTTACAATAATGATTATTTACAATTTGGTATCTTAAAATTGATTGTTTTACAAGAGCTCTGATACCTTTAAAATTTTGTTATATGATATCTTAAAATTTGGTTTACTAAGATATCTCAAAATTTGTTTTATTAAGAAAAATTCAAATTTTGTTTGAATAAGAAAAGTTCAAAATGTTTGGATATGTATTGCCTATATGCAAGGAGAGCTTAACATCTCTTCTACATATAGATTCATGATGAGTGTATCTTATATTGAGGAGCTTGACAACTCTTCTTTATGTGATACACGTGTGTAGGGGGAGCTTCACATCTCCTCTTATGTATTACAGATTATGTGTTATGTGAATTAGGGCTTGTCATCCCTTCTTCATGTAATGCATATATGTAGGGAAACTAACTTAACGTCTTTCTCTTCATGAATGTATATCGCATATAAACTTTTATTGACTTATTTGTTTGCACCCCTTCTTGATCTCTTTGTTTATGACAAAAAGGGGGAGAAAAATTTTGTTTTTACTTTAACCCCTTTGTTGATGATTGACAAAAATGGGGAGAAAGATTTTGAGTTTATATATGCATATTTGTGTTTTTGCATATATTGCGTTCATGCATAACAAATAAACAATAAGATATGAAAAATATGTTTAATGCATGTTTCTTGTTTAGAATCATGAGCTTTCATTGCATATTTATTTATTCATTATTTATGCATGAGTTAAGGGGGAGCTTCTTTGAAGCTTTACTTTAATCCATGCATATATAACTTCATGAGTTTTGTTATCATCAAAAAGGGGGAGATTGTTGGCCCGAAGGCCCATCACTCTAGTTTTGATGATGATCAACTCATGTAGTTATGTTTACTAATGATCTTGTGTTTAATTAGTGACAGATTTATGATCAAGATCTTAGTAGGTGTGTAGCTTCAACAAAGAATTTGAAGTCAAGTTTTGGAACTAGCACGGTTTGGACCAAGTCAAGAAGATGGGAAGACTAAGTGAAGACTTCATGAAGACTTGGGTCTAGGTTTGTTTTTAGAAGATTTTGTTTTTAGATAAAATGTAAAGGATAGAATAGTTGGTGGATTGCTCAAGTATTCTATAAACACACACTCTTGATAGTTTTGTTTTTACAAAAGAATTTTTATTTTAGAAAATATAGTTTTGGTTTTTGGTACTTCTTATATACATGTTTTAACCAAAACCTTATTTAGTCTTAATGTCAAAAATATAGATATTTCACCATGTTTGTGTAGTGGATCATATCCATACACCATATGCTTTAAAAGTGTTTAGAATATCTTATTTTTGTATTTAGTGAGTTTTGAAAAAACAAAGTTTGGAAAACAAGTTTTGGAAAAATACAGTTTTCATTTTGAACCAATATTTTCAAGTTACAAAAATAGTCCAAATTATTTGTAACATGTCTTGATTTTGTGCAAGCATGTTTGTTTATCAAAGTATATTGGTAAAACTATTTTTGTACATTTTTCAGTATTTTATGGGATTTTATGTGAGTCAAAAAGACCAAGTTTTAAATCCCTTAACAGTTCTGTCCTGGCTTCAGCCGGTCGACCGAGCCGGTCGACCGACGTGCACAGACGTGCACGTCAGTTCTGGCAGGAGGACCGGTCGACCGACCCGGTCGACCGTCCAGAGAGCTCTGCTCTCTGGAAAGGCCACAGTCGACCGGGCGGTCGACCGGACAGAGAGACTTGCTCTCTATATCCTGGCCTCGGTCCGATGGCACAACGGTCTGAAATATGACCGTTGGCCGGTTGACCGGACGGTCGACCGACAGTTCTGTCAGACCCCAACGGCTAGTTTTTCTAGCCCTATAAATTTGGGGGTTTGGATATTGTTTTTCTCCAAGATTTTTAGTGGACTTTGAGCCAGTTTTTCCTACTTCATTAAAAGAGTTTTCTCCACTAAATTGAGAGCTAATACTTCCAATCAAAAGGGGAGTTTTATCAAGAGTGTTTAAAAGAGATTTTCTTGAGTTTTCCTCCACCATCTCTTTCCTAGTTTTCTCATACTAACACTTGAGCAACCCATTGAATATTCATTCTATAGGAGTGTTGTAGTGAGAGTGTTTATTGGTGATCAAAGTGTTTAGATCACCAAGAGATCTTTTCTTTATACTTTGAGGAGGCGGACAAGTGTGTTCGCGGTGGTTTAGAGTTCGTGTGTGAACTCTTGGTTTGAGGTGCGGCCTCGGCGAGCTTGTGGGGCTCGCGGTGTGTACGGGACTAGAGAGTCTGAGGGCTTGTAGGTGTTGCGGCACTGAGTGATCCGGGGGATCGATTATAGTGGAAATCCTTCGTGTGTCGAAGGCGGGGATGTAGAGCAAGTGTGCTCGAACCTCGAAACAAATCCCTTCTGTTTGCGATTGCTCACTCTCTCTCTCTGTCTCTTGTTTATATCTTGCATGCTATTATTGTTTTCATCTTTATATGCTTAATATACTTGTGTGCTTAATTGTTATATGCTTGGGGATTGTTTGCTAACACTTGTATTCAACCAAGAGAGCCAACGCGGCACCTCAACCCTTATCTAGGGGAATCTAGAGGAGTTAGTCCAGAGCCCTTCACGGGGAATTCGGCTACACTCTTGTGTTATACGTGGTGTTTAGTGTAATAAGTTTTGTTTAGGTCTTAATAGTTTTTTAATTTCACATTTAGTGACCATTAGATTAGCCATCACCTATTCACCCCTAGGTGATTTACAATTTCTTGATCAAATATCTAAAACTAATTAAGCATAAGATCATTAGTAAAGTATAACTACATGAGTTAATCATCATCAAAACTAGAGTGACGGGCCTTTGGGCCAACAATCTCCCCCTTTTTGATGATAACAAAACTCATGGAGTTATATATGCATGTATTAAAGTTAAGCTTCATAGAAGCTCCCCCTCATAGTAATAAATAATAAAGATAGTCAATGAAATGCATAAACTAAACAACACGTATATGCATAAATGGAAATAAACATGCAAAAACTCACCAAATTCTTTTCCCTTTTTTTTGCATAAACGAGGAAATAAAATAAACATGCATATATAAACTCACCAAATTTTTCTCCCCCTTTTTGTCAATTCATCAACAAAAGGGTGAAAACAAATCAAATAATAAGGATATATATGCGATATACATTCATGAAGAGAAGAGACGTAAAGTTAACTCCCCCTGCATACCTGAATTTATATGAAAAGAGATGACTAGACCCTAACCACATAAAGCATAATATATAATGTATAAGTAGAGATGTTAAGCTCCCCCTACACACGTGTACCACATACCAAAGAGAGGTTAATCACTTCAATATGAAATACACTCAACATGAATCTATATATAGAGAAGATGTTAAACTTCCCTTGCATATAAGCAATATATATATCAAAACATTATGAAACTTCTTTAAAACAAATTTTGATACCAATTGAAATATTTTGTAAAATTTTGATACCAATAGAAAATGAAACATTGTACGTTTTTTATACCAATTGAAACCAATTGAAATATATATTGTAAAATTTGATACCAATTGAAAAAATCTTGTAAAATTTTGATACCAGTAGAAAATAAAACATTGTACGTTTTTTATACCAATTGAAATATATATTGTAAAATTTTACACCAATTGAAAGTAAAAACTAAATTTTTAGGTAAACACAACTCATTTTACAATAAGGATATCAAATTTAGAATAATACCAATTTAAGATTATTGATACCAATATTGAAAATGTTAGCATATACTAAAGTAAAGTATTTTTCATCATAAAGAATGGGAGTAAGATACCAATTAAAAATAAAACTGATTGAAAGATAAAATATGAACTTTTCTTCCCCTTTATGAAATACTAATAAAAACAATGCATAAGCTTGTATAAGATACCAATTGGAAAATAATTGACATTAAGGAGTAAATCAAGCTTAGCATAAATATAATTTGTGCTTTAAAATGTATAGATATTGTAAGCACAATCAAATCATATATATATATATATATATATATATATATATATAATATATATATATATATATATGTATGTATGTATGTATGAAGATTAATATACTAATTGAAATTGATACTATTTGAAGTTTAAAACATATATATATAAGACACATATATGAGTATACAAATATAAAAATATCAATTGTGATACTAATTGAAATATAATGAGGATCAAGTGTATAACTCATACCTACCACCCTATTCATGCACATGTTTGATAGATTTCAATTTGAGTAGACAAGGCATGGTCTCCCATCTAACCGCCCTTTGAAGGAAGGGGTTTTCAAAATATAAATTTGAAAATAATTTTAGCACAATTGAAAACTCTTCCAAAATGAAGAATTACACAACTAGTTTTATGATAATCTTGTAAACTAGTACGAAGTCCTTCAAGTAAGAAATAAATATGAATGAATTCATGAAAACATGAAAATCACACGATCATTGACACTCACATATCAATAAAGCTCATATAACCTCATGAAATAAAAATCATGAGTAAACACTAACATAGAGTGTAAAAAGTCATGTAATCAACAAAATTATGAAAACAAGGCATTTAAGCTCATATGAAATTCCTTTTAATAAAAAAATGATAATCATCAAAACTAAAATATGTTTCATGATATATGTATGTTTTGTTGAAACTACAAGTATACATACATATCCTAAAAATAAACGAGTCCATAAAAGAGTTTGCACGAAAAGTAAGTGACTCAAGGGTATACATGTATATCTAAAGTTTTAAACAAAATTAACATATACATGAAGCTAAACACATTATCATGAAAAACATGTACGAAAAATAGGGAATACAAGTCAAAATATATGAATCATCAAAACTAGGCTATACAAGTAAATCTAATGAGTACAAATGAGCAACATAGCATAAACACATAATAATCAAATGTGGCTCACTAGTTGTACATGTATATGCACAAATTTTAATGAAAACTATATCTAAACATGTAATCAAAATATGAAGTGCAAAACTATAAACAAACATGATCATTAAGATAAATGCACGTGTTTTAGAACTATAATATACACAATAGCTAAACTATAGTGAGAACACAAAAATATAAATGCATATGAACATGGTGTATCTCAAACGACTACATATGCATATCACTAGTCTAATTAACATGGCATTTAATTATAATGAACATGAAAAATCAAAAAATGTTAAAAATCAAATGAAAGCATGTAAACTAAATAGGAGTTAGAGATAGTTATCAAAACCATTAGGGCTAATCTCTAGTCTCTAAACCATGGTGGTTCTTCCACCAAATTTTTCTTGAAAGTGATGCATCCAAAAGTGTCACTATTTAGCTCGGAACACATCCATCATTAAGGCACCAATACCCTCACGTCAAGTGAGAGCCCACACCTACATCAAATAAAATAGGAGTAAATTTTGGTACCCATACCTTATTTGGTCCATGGGAGTTAGCACATTTCCTTAACCAAACAAATTTATTTCAAAATTTAAATCATTTAATCTATCATAACAAAATTTTTGCAAGGTGACCCTTACATCCACAACGTGTACCAGTGTACACATGAGCATACATAAAATCATGTGTGTGTGCATGATGAGCATGTGTATGCCATTGTTTGTGTGCATGCATATGAGGGGCATGTTTCTTGCGAAACATGGATTCCAAACGTGTGTGGTTCATGGCACAATGGCTCAAAGTGGAGCCCAAACAATCTATACTTTTCTTCAACACACATATATCATTTTTAATACTTAAAGATAAAGTGAAGCATGCAACATATTTGTTGATAGAAGATGAATCTATAATAGTATGACAAACATGGGAAGACAAATCATTTTTCATAGATTTATTTTCTTTTGAACAATTTTCAATTCTTTTGAAATTAAAACAATTTTATTTTTCAAAGAATTGTTTTCTTTTAGAACAATTTCAAGTTTTGAAGACAAAACCTCATTTTTCTTCAAAACAATGTCACAATCATTTTTATTTTTCAAAATTCTGTTTTCATTTAGGGCAAGATTAAGTTGAGATTTCAATGAGTCCCTTTTATTTGAAATCTCATCCCTTTCTTACAAAACAATAACAAGTTTAGAAGACAAATTCTTATTTTCTTCTTTTATTTTAAAAGTTTTCTTTTTCAAAACTTGATATTTTGCTAGCAAGTTTTCACACATAATAGAAAGTTCTTCATTTAAGGCATCAGTATCCATATGGTCATCACCTGAAAAACTAGCACTATCATCTAGATAGGTGTCCGAGTTTACCTCAAGGGAGTCATTCCCTTGGACCATGTAGCAAGGTTGGTCGGACTCATCTCCACTAGATTCCTTCTCCACATAATTCGTCATTTATAGCGCGAGAGGGGTCAAAGTGTTCCACACTGCAAAAGCGGAATCACAATGAGAAACCTTACATAAATATTCTTTACTTAGAGAATGTTTTAATGCATCTAGGGTTTGTGCATTGTCTTCTATGTACTTGTCATTACCAAAATATGATTTCTTAGTAGTGACAAGATAAACATGCATTCCTAGGGTCTTAAGGTACATACTCATCTTAAGCTTCCATATATCGATGTTAGAAACATTAAACATGGGAGGGACAAGGTAATCCATGAGTGTATAAACTATATGCGTGCAAATACAAATATAAATTAGCAATCCAAGATCTCACTCCTAGGTGGTTAAACCTAATATCAGAAGCGTAGGCTTTGATACCAATTGACACCTAGAGAGGGGTGAATAGGTATATGGCTAATCTAAGAACAAATGATGTGAAATTAAAAACTAATTGCAACACATTAAGTGTAACCAAAGAGTGTAGACGAATTCCCGGTGACGGGCTCTGGACTATCGCCTCTAAATTCCTCTAAATAAGAGTTAAGGTGCTATATGAAGCTCTCTTGTTCAACACTAGTGACGCACACAAACAATATCTAGCATATATGATATGAACAATATTAATTAATGCAAGATATAAAAGAGAGAGAGTTTAGAGATAGTAGATCAATCGCAAACACCAAGATATATTTTAAGGTTCGAGCCACTGCTTTACGTTCCCGCCTTCACACAGAAGGATTTCCACTATATGTCCACACAGGACCTCCCACATAGGGAACCTCCACCGAGGATTGGGCAAATAGTAACTAGGAGTTCACAACTCCTCTCTCCAACAAAACAACCTCTACATAAAAGGCAAGGCACAACACAATCACCTCTCACTAGAGGGATAAGGCACTAAGTCAAACAATAACAATCACCTCTACATTTAGAGGGATAGGCACAAAGCCAAAACTCTAACAATCACCTCTACACTTAGAGGGATAGGTACAAAGTCAAAACTCCAACCTCAATTACCTCTACACTTAGAGGGATACCAACAAATACAAACTCCTCCACAATCACCTCTACACAAGAGGGATGAATACAAACTCAAAGTAAAGAGGATTACGACACTTGGTGGCCTCAATACACCACAACTAATTCTTTCCCACAAAAACAATATCCTATAGATAGGATAGAGTTGATAGCTCAAGTATGAGAAAACTAAGTATTTGGAAAACAAATCACAAAGAAAAACACTTGAGAAAAACTCTAGAATGAAATAGAAATGAAGATCAAAACAATTTCCTAAAGACTATTTTTTTTCTTTGATTTTCCAACACTTTAAAAACAAATAAAGATAAATCTTTTGGCACAAAAACTCTTTTAAAAACTTGCTGTTAAACACTTGTAAAGATAGAAAAAATTACTTTCTATAAACTTGATGAAAACAACCCAAGAGGGGGGCTATTTATAAGCCACCCAAAAATCTGCCCGTTGGCAGCAGGAAAGGGCAAAACTTCCCTTCCGGTCGACCGCCCGGTTGACCGGCGCAACGGTCATATTTTTTACCGTTGTGCCTCCGGTCGACTGGGCCAAACCATCAGTCGACCGCCCGGTCGACCGCCAGCACCCGAGAGTGGGGTGCTTTCAGTCGGTCGACCGCGCGGTCGACCGGCCGAGTAGGCTGGCCATGTGCACGTTCTCGTGCACATCGGTCGACCAGTCCGGTCGATCGATCACTGGTCCGGTCGACCGTCCAGTCGACCTCCAGTGTGGTCTGGCTGGGATTTTGGGCATTGAAAACTTGTCTTTTTAATTTCAATTTAAATCCCATAAAATCACATAAATTTCACAAAAATAAGTTCTTGTAAGATCTTTAAATAACAAATATATGTGACTAAAATTCAACACTATTATGAACATTTTGAACTATTTTTGTGATATTGAAATTTGGCCTTTAAATAAAAATTGTATTTTCTAAAAACCAAACTTTGAAATGGAAAACCGTTTTTCTCCAAAACTCATGTAAATACAAAAACATGATATTGAAACAAATTTGAAGCATATTTATATATGGATATAATCCAATATACATATAAGATATATATCTATGTTTTTGACATGAAATCTAAAACCGGTTAAACTGAAAACCAATAAACTTTAAACTTGTGTGTGTATGTGAATTTGAGCATATCAATACTATCTACCTTACACAAGATCTAAACATATTAAACTAAACACAAACTGAAGTATTCTTGTAGAAATCCTTCTCCAAGTCGACTCGATCCAAACGCGATCAACGAGCTTGACTCCAACCGAGTGCTAGATGCGATCTTGACGCGTGAGCTCTTGAATCTACATGTGTTAGCTTGAAAACTCCTTTGTTGAAACCAAACACCTACTAATATCATGATCAAATATCTGAAACTAATTAAGCACAAGATCATTAGTAAACTATAACTACATGAGTTAATCATCATCAAAACTAGAGTGATGGGCCTTTGGGTCAACACTATTAAACTCTTTGAAGCCACCAGAGATGATCGTCCTGAGTGTCTCGATACGCAGTCCAGACCTCATCGGTGCTCTGAGCTGGTTGTCGGTGTACTATTGAACAGGGGGAATTGCCAATTGCTTTTGCCAGTGTACTGTTAAACTGATTGTAGAGGCAGGGACATACTCCTTGTTGTGTGGGAGAACATAGCTTTCATAGACGCGGTTTTTGCATTGAACAAGTGAGGATGCGAAGGACGCGACTCATGCTTGTTGTAAAAACACGGGTCTCGCTTGCTGAGGAAGCGCGCGATTGAGATGCAGTTCTTAGCCATTATGACGTGGTCCTTAGCCGTTTGTTAAGACACGGCTTTGAGTTGTAGGGGAGACGCGGCTCTCAGCAGGTGAAGGGACGCAGCCCTTCGTTATCAAAGAGACATGTTCTTCAATTTGCTGGAGAGGATGCGACTCTCGGCGGTCGAAGAGACGTGGTCTTCAATTTGTTGAGGGGATGCGGTCTTCAGTTTGTTAAAGGACGCGACCTTGAACTTGCTGGAGGTGACGCGGCCCTCGGTTTGTGAAGGAACACGGCCTTCAAAACACGACCCTTGAAATGTCATTTACTGTTGTAGAGACGCGGTTATGAGGACCCGACTTTCCATGAGTGAAGATCTCGCTGGATCTTTCGAGGCAGAACCGGCGGCGACAGTTAGGGACGCGTGTCCGGATTGTAAATCCAAACGTCGTTGAGATTTCTCGGGATAAATATCCACATGTCGCGCCGCGAATTAAGGCTATTAATTGGCCTTTAAGAATGACTTTGATTTTTATGCCATTAATTAAGGCCATTAACGAGCTTATAAATAGGTAATGAGCCTCTTAACAGTCATTCATCTTGACTGTTTTCCTTCACGAGCATGCATCCTGAAGAACTTTCAGAGTTCTTAGAATGTTTTCTTCTCCGAGCATGCATCCTGAAGAACTTTCAAAGTTCTTAAAAGAACCCAAAACTTTAATGCTTTCTCGCAATCTTCTTCGAAGACTATCACTGTTAAGTGATTCCAAAATCGAAAAGCATTTCCTCTGGTGCTATCATGGCCATATCTTGATGGGTGATGTCTACCCTCTAGAGAACTTTTCTTCACGTAGGAAATGGCCTTTACCATTACCATTCATGGCGAGGTTCTATTTCCTTTGAGCTCTGTCATCGCCGTTATGAAGAGACTCTATCTCTTGATCTCTCCCTGAAACTTTTGAAAACTTCTTTTTGAAGTTTAGACAGTCGATTTGAGGTCCATGCACCCATGATCTGCAAACGCGATTCTCATGCTAATTGATGAAACGCGAGCTTGTTGACTTTTGAGTACCGAGTTCTGCGTCTTTTAAGATCTTTAGATGCGATTGTGATGAACTCTGCATCTTGAAGCCTTAAACGCGGGTCTCATGTGTAAGACTCACGTCTGAATTTCATGACTTAAAAAAAATTCTAAGTCTGCGCCCTTAATATATGCTTCGCGTTTCGACCATCAGACGCGAGTCTCATGTTGGGTTGTGCATTCGGATCCATACTTTCTGTCTTTGCAGAAATTTAACCCTCAGGTACTTTCTTCTTGCAGGTCTTGGCTATATCGATGGTACTGGCTCCAGTGTCTTTGCGCATCCATTGATGTAGATATGAAACGACCAGTTCGTTCAATTGGCGACCACTTAAGAAGTCAAAACATCTATCCAAGGGCGAGGAAGATCCGCACGATTATCGATACACATCAAGATATTATTGGGCATGATGCACCAGTAAGGTCTCAGATCCTTCCTGATTACAATAAGCATGGCGCATTTGAAGGTCACGGGAAAGAGGACGTTACCAGTAAGGTCCCGGATCCTCCCTTCACCAATCTTGGTCAAAGAAGTGACCGCGACGAAAAACTCATGCTGATTGGATGACTTTCTGGTGGCAAAACCTCCCATTAAACAAAGGATTACGGCCTTGTGAAGACCTTCGCACTAGTTGGACAGATGGAATCAGAATGCTCCCTTGCATTTTGACCTCGAGAAACACCATTGTTCTCAAGAGGAGAGAAATTTGTTCTGTTGTTCCTAGCCACAGTCAAGAAGATGAGCTTCGTGTATCTTCAATGTTTCAAGGAGTGAGTGCAACCTTTCGCTGAACAAGAGGGACTTTTTTATACTCCTTTGTTATAACACTCAATCTTATTGGATAAGAGAGCATTTTGTATCACTTTCACTTTTTTGAATATCAATAAAAGTGACATTTTCTGCCTTCTTATTTATCTTGACTTCCTTTTCATATTGAAAATCAGACAAGTAAAAGCGATTACCTTTGATTTGCTAGAGGTATGATATCTAACTTTGCAACTCAAAGTTGAAAAACTTCATTTAAGAAATTTAAAAAGGTCACTGTCAGAGGCGTGATGTTAACTTGACAGGACATAGAATTTGTAATATGAAGCAAATTGGATTGTCAGAGGTGTGATGTTAACATGACAATGAGTTGAATGCTAGAGGTGTGATATTAACTTAGATTTAATGTTTCTCATTTTTGGTGAAGAAAAATCAAGAGAATTGCGGTCATAGGTGTAGTATTTAAGTTAACAGGGATTCATATTGCGATATAAGAAATTGAGTCAGAGGTGTGGTGTTATCTTGACCGAGAAAATCTGTGATTTGAGTAGTTTATGGACCTGCCATTCTATTGAGGAGAATTGGCAAGTTGAAATTTTAGGTTAGAGATATAGTGTTAACTTGAACGAGAGGTTCTGCGATTTGAGCAGTTTGTGGGCCTTCTATTGAAGAGAATTGACAAGTTGAAATTTTATTCGTAGGGGATATTGAGAGAGGTCACTGTTAGAGGTATGATGTTAACTTAACAGTAGAGTATGTCAGAGGTGTAATATTAACATGACTGTTTGATTTGTGATTATTCCCCCGAGGGAATTTAAGGCAATCACTGTTAGAGGTATGGTGTTAACTTAACAGTGGGGTGCAGTATTGCGATATGAGCAATTTTGACGACCTGCCATTCTATTGAGGAGAATTGACAAGTGAAGTTTGGGTTGTCAGAGGTGTAGTGTTAACTTGACAATTTTGAAGACTTGTGACTCTATGTAAGAGAGTCAACAAGTGAAAGTTTGTACTCGCTGGGGAGTATTGAAATTTTGACTGTTAGAGGCGTGATGTTAACATAATGGTGATTGAGTTTGTGGACCTACGACTCCATGGGAGGAAATTGGTAGGAGATTTTGGTGGAAAATAGAATGAATTGTCAAAGGTGTAATATTAACGTGACGAACATTAATTTTCCAGGGGGATGAGAGGTTTGTCATTAGAGGTGTAATGTTAACATAACAGTAGAGAGATTCTGAGTGAGTATTTAATGAAATTTCAGCATCAGAGGTTTAATGTTAGCTTGACTGGCTCCACTGGGGATCGAGAAAAATGGCTTGTCAGAGGTTTACTGTTAACGTGACAAGTCTGTGCTCATTTCACTGGAGATACATGTATTTTTTCAGCCCTACCATTCTATGAAAGAGAATTGGTAAGGAATTTTGGAGGGGAAGGCGGGATTAATTCCCTTAGGTTTTTTAGCAAACCTTCAGCTATCAACGGATTTGGTATGCCTTTACCAACTACCGTTTGAGTTGGGCTAGCCATATTATTCCCCTCAGCATGATTAGTTGTCGATAACTTATGTTAGACTTAAAAGTCAACATTTTCCTCTATCCTTAGCGTCAGATTTTGATAGCCTTTATAGAAGACTGACAAAACTAATACTCAGTTAGCTTGTCTTTATCAGCTCAATTCTGTTGAGGATTGGACTATGTTCTCATGCGCTGTTCGCCTAATCATTCCTCTTAACCAGCTTCTTATGAGCCGATTAGAATTCCAGTATGTTTGGTCTCGACACTGACCCCCCTGTCGCCGAATAGTTAGTGACCAATGAGGACTATTATACTCGTGTTCAGTAGAGTATCAATGAACAACATCTGATCAATGAGGACTACTATGCTCATGTTGAGTAGAACATAGTCAACTAGCTATTGATCGATGAGGACTATTATGCTCGCGTTGAGCCGAACATAGTCCTCAATTGAGAATTCTGTTGTAAGGGAATGCATTCGATGCAAGCATCATGTATACTTGACCCAATGATCAGAGGTTTAATGTTAACATGATCAAGAGTAGTATTTCTTCAAGAATTTTTTATTAATCGGCATCATAAGTATATTACCTTTTGGATTTATCAGGTGATATGCTCCATTTGAGTAGACTGACTCTACCACAAATGGTCCCTCCCATTTGGGTTGAAATTTTCTTTTCGTCTTGTGCGTCATCACCACTAGCCTTTTGACAGCCAAGAAAGACTAAGTCGCCTTTCTTGAAAGTCCGCTCCTTAACTTTCTTATTAAAGGCTCAGAAAATTCGAGCTTGATAAAGCTTGATTTGTTGTTGAGCTTGTCGACATTTGTTGTTCAAAGCTTCCAACTCCTGGAGTCACAGTCGATGCTTATCCTCGTCCGTCATCTCCATTGTCAAAGCAGCACACAGAGATCAGATCTAAATTTTCAGCGGGAGTACGGCTTCACACCCATACACCAATGAGAATGGTCTACCTTTTGTTGGGGTTCTTACTATTATGCGATAAGCCCATAACCATTCACCTAATTTGTCGTCCCAGTCGCATTGACTTTTTGAGACGAGCTTCTTGAGAAGATTCCCAATAGTTTTGTTAAAAGCTTCTGCAAGGCCATTGCGGCCAGATAATATGTCATTGAAGACACCCTTTGGATTCTGAACTTATTACAGAATCTCTGAAACGCTTAGCTGACGAACTAAGACCCATTATCGTGGATAATCCATCATGGCACGCAAAAGCGGTAGATTATGAGATATTTGATAAACTTGATCACATCAGTTGTCTTCACCTCTTTCAGAGGGATAACCTTTGCCCATTTGGAGAATTAATCGGTTATAGCTAAGATAAACCGATGTCCTTTGGATGAAGATGGGATGATAGGACCAACCACATACATTCCCCGCACCTCAAATGGCCACGAAGAAGTGTAAGATGAAGATGTCTGGTGCCTGATGAATGAAGTCACCATGGATTTGACAGGCATGGCATCGCTTAGCGTAAGTAATGACATCAGGGATCAACTTCGGCCAATAATATCCAAGTCTTCGAAGTGGATCTCCGAGTTTTAGACCAGGTTGGTGAGCTCCGCATATACCATCGTGAGCTTCTTGGAGTGCCTCACGTGCCTCTTCGTGTGACAGGCAGCGAAGTAAGATTCAATCATGTGATCGACGATACAGTGCTTGCATGATCGCGTTGTAGTAGAATTGATTAGTCTCTAATTTTACATAATTTTTATCACATCCACATATTTATTTGATATAAAATTCTACTAATAAGCTTTGCTTGCTTGATCCTAGGTCCATGGTGTGCAAATGAAGAAAAGACCCTAAATCACCATTTAATAGGTGATTAAAGGCCTACAAAGTAGCCATTGACCTTAAGGAGGAGATTTTGTCAGCCCAGGGCATCAAATTCAGAATCCAGAAGACCCAGCTGACAGGTGACAGAAGGGACGACACGCTACCCGAAGCCAGGCGCGCGTCGCCCTGGCAGGGCCGCGGAAACGCGGCCCGGCGCGGCCTCACGGGTGCGAGCGCGCCCGTGCTTTGGGCCAGGGGTTATCCCCCTGGCCCCTTTTTCCCCTGTTGCCTATAAATACCCCCTAGAGTTCTTCAGTTGGAGATATTTAGAGCTTTACGATCTTTATGTTAGTTTGACTTTAGAGTTATAGTTGTTATTGCTTTTCTTCTTCTTCTAGTTAGTTTAGCCATTAGAGTGAAAGAGAGAGAGTGTGTGTGTAAAAGTTGTATTTGGAGGGTGACAAGCTAATACAAGTAATTACTTCTCTTTCTTCTTTCCATTTACTAGTTGCTTTCATTTGCTTCTATCTCTTTGTTTTAGTATAACTCCTTTTCTCTTTACCTCTTCTCTCTTGTGTTTTCTTTACTACCATGTCTAACTAACTCTTTCATTGCATGGCCAACTAACTACTAACCCACTAATCTCTAACAACTTGATTAATAATCCAAATGAGCCAATAGTGTCAAACAAGCCTTGTGCAAACGAGAGCTATGAAATCTTAAGACGAGGGTTCTAACTCTAACTTACTTACAAGTATTAGCTCTCTTATATTTCATGCTTAACGGGTTTTTACTGATCTATAAAGTTTAAACTTTGCTTGTTTTTATAAGTTAGAGATTTTTCTTTTAACTTTACTGATGCTATTAGTGCACTTGTGTCTCCCCGTATTCTCGCCTTCAACTGGATCTTGATAAGTGATTACTAAAATGAAAGAACAATCAAAGAGTTAAGAAATTATCGTGTAGCTTGTGGCTAACGGGTCGTGTCCACAAGGAGGAACGCGATGAAAGCTTTTCGGTGTTTCGTTTAATAACAAAGAATTGTGCTCGTTTTTTTTTAATTGAAAAGAGAATGGAAAGAAGGAGATGATTAAAAGAGAAATTGCAACTTTGGAGAAGACTTTGGAGAAGGTGATTTAAAAAATTTTGAAAATTGTTTGGTTGTTTGAAATATAAGAAGGAGAAATTCTGGGCTCACTATCTCACTACTCAACCGTTTATTCTTCTATTGAAATCCTTAGTACCTCAACTTGATCATAGGCAAAAATTAAGGTTGACTTTAGAAAGTTTGAAGTAAGGCATATAAGATGGTTGAAAAAGTAAACTCTTTTCTTTAAGAAAATGTTTTGAATTGAATGTTAAATCATCAAGCGCGAAGAAGCAAGTATGGAATAAAAACAGTTCAAGAAACGTTCTTAAAGAAGTAGGAGTTTAAAAATTCAAACCCATCCTCATGTGCCTTCAAGAACACTTTCAAGAAGAAAGTGTTAGCCCAGAGGCCTTCCACTCTAGTTTTGATGATGATTAACTCATGTAGTTATGTTTACTAATAATCTTGTGATATTTAGTTTTAGATCTCTAATCAAGATATTAGTAGGTGATTAGCTTCAACAAGATGTTTTGGAAGCTTTCACATGGTGATTCAAGAGCCCGAGCGTCAAAGATCATATATAGCACTCGTTGGAGTCAAGCTCGGTGGATCACGGTTTGGATCGAGTCAACTTGGAGACGGCGGTCTACAAGAAGACTTCGGTACATAGTTTAGTTTTGTTTAAATCCATTTGTTAAAGATTAGATAGTGTGGTATGCTCAAGTTCACAACACATACATGTTTCATGTTTTGGTATTGGTTTTCGGTTTTTGTTTAACCGATCTTGATTTTCATGAATAGATAGTATCAATACAAGTTTACATTGTTTAAATGTATATTAGATATGTTCTATATACATGTATGCTTCATATCTTAGACAAACTTATTTTGATATGCCTATTCATGTGTTTGGAGTTTTGTGTTTTAACAAAACATATTTTTGGATTTAAAGTCAAAAACATAGATATATATCTCTTTCTTGTATATTGGATTATATCCATATACTACATGCCTAAAAGTTATTTCAATATCATGTTTTTGTATTTTTACAAGTTTATAGAAAAACCGTATTTTCTTTTAGAAGTTTGGTTTTTAGAAAATACCGTTTTTTATTTTCGGCAAAATTTTCATAACACAAAAATGGTTCAAAAAGTTTGAAATATGTGTTGAAATTTTTCACACATGTTTGTATATCTAAGTATTATAATAAAACTATTTTTGTGGATTTTTAGAGATTTTATGGGATTTTTTAAGATATTAAAAACCCAAGTTTTCAGTCCCTAATCCCTGCCTGCCAGGCTCTGGCGGTCGACCGGACCCAGAGTCGGTCGACCGGACCGATCAACCGGACGTGCACGAGACGTGCACAAAAGCCATTGGGTTTGGCCGGTCGACCGCACGGTCGACTGACTGAAGTCCCCTTGCTCTCGGGTAAGGGCGGTCGACCGGTGGTTGGCAACGGTCAAATTTCGACCGTTGGCCGGTCGACCGGATGGTCAAAACTGGCCATTATTGCTGCCAACCACTAGTTTTTTAAAAAAGCTATAAATTGGGTTTTCTCTTAATAGTTTTCAACAAGTTTTTGGAGAGCTTATTTTCTGATCTTACTAGTGTTTTTACAGCAATCAAAAAGAAGTTTTGGGCTCTAAAGTTTACATTCTATTTGGTATTTTTTCTAGGGTTTGAAAAATCAAAGAAAAGTGATTTTGAGAAAAGTGTTTTTGATTCAACTTCTTCATCTTTATTTCTAGTCTTTCCCAAGGATTTTCTTTGAGTATTTATTTTCCATTCCTTTGGTTTTTCTCACACTTGAGCTTCATTCTATCCTATCTATAGGATCTTTGTGTTTGTGGGAAAAGAATTGGTTTGTGGTCTTTTGATCACTAAGTTGTAAACCCTCCTACTTTGTGTTATTCCTCTTGGGTAGAGGTTGATTTGTGGAGTGGTGGCTTTGTGCCCTATCCCTCTAGTGAGAGGTTGATTGGCTGGCTTTGTGCCCATCCCTCATTTGTGAGGTTGATTGAGTTTTGTGGTGGCTTTGTGCCTAGCCTCTAAGTGTAGAAGTGGTGTTTGTAATTGAGAGAGGAGTTGTGTACTCCCGGTTGTAGTTGCCCCAAATCCTCAGTGGAGGTTCCCTATGTGAGAGTCCTGTGTGGACAAGTTAGTGGATTCGAAATCCTACTGAGTGAAGGCGGGGACGTAGAGCTGGGTACTCGAACCTAGAAACAAATCACGTTGTTTACGTTTGATCCATTGACTCTTACTCTCTTTCTTTTATATTGTGCCATTGCATCATTTCATATTGCTCATTCATATTATATGCTTGGCTTGTTTGTGTGTGCCTCACTTGTGCTTAATCACGAGAGCTTCATATAGCGTCTCAACTCTTTTTCAGAGGAATCAAGAGGAGTTAGTCCAGAGCCCTTCACTGGGAATTCGGCTACACTCGTTGGTTGTATTAAGTGTTGTTGTAATTAGTTTTAATTTTCGCATTTAGTTCATTAGATTAGCGGTACACCTATTCACCCCCCTCTAGGTGTACTTTCAATTGGTATCAGAGTCTACGCTCCTGATATTTGGTTTAACCACCTAGGAGTGTGATCTTGGTTTTGCTAATCTTCATTTGCATTTGCACACATATAGTTTGCACTTATGGATGTTCCTCCCAAGTTTGATATATCTAGACTTGACATATGGAAGGTTCTTATGAGTTGCCATTTAAAAGCCCTAGGCTTGCATGTTTACCTTACCATTACCAAGGAATCCTACCCTAATGATAGCAAGCATATAGAGGCCAATGCAATAGCCCTAAAGGCACTTAGAGCATCTCTTCATAAAGAATATTTACATGTGTTTTCTCACTGTGATTCGACTTTTGTAGTATGGAGTATTTTAACTTCTCCCGAGCTACCAAATATTATCGATAAGATGAGGAGATCTAGAAGAGACGAGTCTGATGAACGTTGCTTCATGGTCCAAGGGAATGACTCCCTTGAGGTACACTCGGACACTTAACTAGATGCTAGTTCTAGTTCATATTACAATGAGTGTATGGAGGCTCAAGCCATGAATGATGAACTTGCTAAAAATTGTGAAAATTTGATTTCAAAATACAAACTTTTGAAAAAGGAAAGTCTTGATTTAAAAGAAGAAAATAAAAATTTATCTTCTAGACTTGAGAATGTTTTGCAAGAAAGGGATGAGATTTCAAGTGAAAGTGACTCGCTTAACTCCCAACTTGATCTTGCACTTAATGAAAACAAATTTTGAAAAGAAAAAATGATTGTCAATATATTTTGAAGAGAAATGAGGATTTAACTTCAAATTTTGATTTTGTATTAAAAGAAAATAATTCTTTGAAAAATAAAATAAATTTGATTTCACAAGAATTGAAAGATTGCTTAAAGAAAAATGAATCTTTGAAAAATGATATAGATTCACATGTTTGCCATGCTAGTGTAGCTTCACCTAGCACACCTATTGCATGCTCCACTTTATCTTCTAGTATTAAAAATGATATAAATTTGTTAAAGAAAAATATGAATTGTTTGGGCTCCACTTTGAGCCATTGTGCTATAAACCATACACGTTTGGAATCCATGTTTCGCAAGAAACAAATTCCATCTTTGCATGCACACAAACCACGACATACACATGCTCCTCACGTACACACCAATAACACGATGTATGCTCATGTGTATACTTGTACACATTGTGGACGTAAGGGCCACCTTGCTAAATTTTGCTATGACAAGATACATGATGTAAATTTAGTAACTAAATTTGTTTGGGTTAGGAAAGGTGCTAACCCCTATGAACCCAAAAGAGTGTGGGTACCAAAGACCACCCCTATTGTATTTGATGTAGGTGTGGGCTCTAGCATGACGTGAGAGTGATGGTACCATGAGGTGGATGCATTCCGAGCTTAAAGAGAACATTTTGGATGCATCACTTTCAAGGGGAGTTTGGTGGGAGGACCACCTTGTTTTGGAGACATGGAGAGTTGCCTTCTAGGTTTTGGTAACAATCTCTTACTCCTCATTTATTATTTACATGCTTTTCATATCATTGATTTTAGCATGGTTTGATATTTCTTGATTAGTATGTTATATGCCATGACATTTAGATAAGTGATATATATGATTAGTATTTGAGATACCCATGTTTAATATGGATTTATATCTTTGTGTTCTCACATTTATTTTAACTAATGTGTATGTCCTAGATCTATGCATGTGCATTTGACATAATAATCATATGAGTTTTGTTTTATTTTCTATGCTTCATGTTTGAATATATGTTTAGATATTAGTTTTCATTAAAACTTAGTTATATACTTGTACAACTAGTGAGCCACAAATAGATCATTATATGTTTGTGCTTGAACGCTCATTTGTGTTCATTAGATGTACTAGTATAGTCTAGTTTTGATGATTCATGCATTTGACTTGTATTCCCATTTTATACGTGTTTTTCATGTTTATATGTTTAGCTTCATGTATATGTCCATTTTGTCTAAACTATTGTCTATACATATACATCCTTTGAGCCACTTGCCTTCATGCATATACTTTTGTGGTCTCGTTATGTTTTGGATATGTATGTATTCATTAGTTTGTACAAGACATATATATGCCTTGAAGATTAAATCGTTTTGATGATTTTCATGTTTAAAGAAATTTTCATAATTGAGCTAAATTGACTATTTTCATGATTATGTGTTCACATAACACTTGTACACTCACTTTAGTTGATGTTTTCTCATGATTTTGTTTTCATGAGACTATGACATGGGCTTTATTGATTTCGAGTGTTTAGTGATCATGTGATTTACATAGGTTTCATGGATATATTTTTTTTTTATTCCTTACTTGAAGGATTTTGTACTAGTTTTTCAAATTTTTCATAAAACTAGTTCGTATTCTTCATTATGGTAGAGTTTTCAAACATATTCTATTTTTCAAACCTATTTTTGAAAACTGACTGATTTTTCCTGCACACAAATATTATATGTTAGTTTTAAGAATAGATGTGCAAGTCTCAGTTCTAATCCGCGGTAGCAGGGCTATGCGGGTCGTGATCCTCAGGGAGGGACTGCGATGGAAGCGTTAAGCAAGTTATCTCTAAAGTTTTTATCTTTTCATTATTAGTAGTGGTATTTACAATGGATGGTATTTACAATGAAGTGAAGAAAAGAATTGTGGAAGATGTGGATTTAATCTACAAAAAGAAAGAAAAGAAAAGGAAAGACTATAAAATACACACCTACCTCTTCAGTCCTACTTACCTTCGATCCTTTTGCGACGACTTACTTTTTTCTCAGAAGATTTGCAAGTATGGCGTATAGGATGTTCGTCGCCATAAGCCATCAAGGGATCTTCGTTGGCTAGGCAGTCTCGAAGCAATCGGATCTCACGGATTGCAAGTCATCAGAGAGAAACAATGACATAGAACAAGATTAGAAAAACAAAGATAAAGCGATAATAAAGAAACAATGAAACAAGAATAAAAACAAACCAACCTCGAGCAGATTTTTATTAACAATGGGGGAAAAATAAAACTTACACTGATGTCACCTCAGTACAAGTATGATTCCTTCCTCCATGAAAGCATCTCCACTCTCAGTTACAAATTTACAAAATGAAAATAAAATCTAACCTAAAACCTAAACCCTAGCTTTTGGCCCTTGGCTCGCCTCTGGACGCTCTGTACGTTGCACTGCAGGAGATATTTATAGGTGCAGAAGGCCGAGGAGTCCTGGATGAACTTGCCCACGAAATCTGGTACTCTGAATCATCCACTTTGCCGCGGAAACGCCGCGGAAACGCGGCACTTTAGTGGCTTCTGGCCGCGCGCTTTGGCGCGTGGCCTCTCCTGGTCCGTCCATCTGGGATTTTCCTTCTGGAAATTGAATCCTGGCTCTTAATCTTTGGATTTGGATATAACTTGGGAATCAAGTTATCTAGATCCCAAATCTTTTCCACGAATTTTCTCCTTATCTTGGCCTTTTATCCTCATCCTGCATGTGTTTAGGGTTAGATAAAAGTCTATCCTTCCCTAATCTCTGATATTTGCAACTTTTAGCCCTTGTATTTGCATTTTGACTCTTTGTATTTGCGCTTTTTCACCTGGGCTTCAAACATGGGCTTGGATCTGGGCTTTTGGGCTCTTTAGGCTTTATTTATTGCTAAAATAACAATTCGAGGCCTGCACACAATAAATTACAAATTATTAATAAATGTGCAGAATTAAATGAATAAATATGAAAATGTGATGGTAAATATGATGATAAAAATGCACTTTTGACTACCAATCACACCCCCACACTTATCTTTTTGCTCGTCCTCGAGTAAAAACAAAGAAAAGAAAAAGAAATGAAAAGTTAATCTAACCTAACTCACTTTCGTAGGAATCACGATTGCACTTAGCACGTGCAACAAGCCGTTAAACCTCTAGGTTACCCTAGAGGACGAGTGTTGTCTCGTGAGGGTTTTCAGCGGATTGCACCCACAAAATCCATAAAAGGAAAATATTTGAATTATTATTGAAGAGACTAAGTAGTCTATAAGTCTTAGGATTATCATTTTTATTCATTCTTCAAACCTAGTCTTTATAAAGTCAATTGTTTTCCATTTTAGGTAAGGATTAAAATTGAATTTCTAATATAGTCTTTTTCGTTACCAAAAGTCATACGCACCCTTGTGAATCTAGGAATTCCTTAACTTGGACTCTCATGCCTCTTTATTATTTTTATAACATCATCTAATTTTCTTTCGTGTAAGTATCAAGGCTTCTTGAGGCCCTCATACCTAACTAATTGACTATTAGATGTGTTAATATATTTTTTTTTTTTTTGGCATGTATAGCTCATCTAATTTTCTTTCGTATAAGTATCAAGGCTTCTTGAGGCCCTCATACCTAACTAATTGATTATTAGATGTGTTAATACATATATTATATTTCTTAGTTTTCTTAAGCTTTCTAATCCACCCATGTAGCGAACTTAAAGTCGATGACTCCCAAACCGGTTGGCTTTAGGGCACCAGGTGAGAAAACACCCGCGGACTCAAATTCGAGTGAACTAGGCCCAAAACTAAGGACTTTATTTTATTTACTCACCTTTAGGCATGAATACTTATGCTTCTTGAGGCACATGTATCAGCTTAATTGGTGATTTTTTTTTTCCTTTTTTTTTTCTTTTTTTTTTTATTTTTTATGAGGCACAAGGTCTTTGTCTTAGAATCCTAGATATGCATTTGGTATGCACATTTCATTAAGGTAAAAATCAAGACTAATTATTTATTCAATTTCTCCTCCTATACCTAAAATTTAAACAATTTATTTATTTTGACTAAGTTTTTAGAAATCCTAATCATGATTTTCCTAATTCTTAAAACTAACTTAGATTTCTTTCAAAAAATAAGTCAAAGTATTTCCTTTTATAACATTTTTTTTCTTTTTAAATTTTTTTTTTTTTGCAATTTTTTTTTTTTTTTTAGTTTTTTACTTATGTTAGTATGTTAGTAAAGCCCACCCCCACACTTATCTCATGCATTGTCCTCAATGTACGAATGAATGCATATATGCATGAAAAAGAACAAGGGAAGGCAGAAAATTACCTTAGGGGGTGGTTCCGGTGGTGGTCTAATTGGTCCACGAAATGCGGCCCAAACAAGATAACGTGGTAGTTCACGGGACCTACCTTTATTGACCTCTTTTTATTTACATGTTTTACAGTCCCCAGTATGAATAGGATCATGGAAGATCCTCTCTTGAAACTTACTCCCTTTACATGACCAGTCCTGGAAAATCATCACAGAGTCATGGTCTATACCTATGTCCAACAAAAGAATGTGACTTGGTAGAATGGTTGACTTGGACTCAAGAATGATAGGTTCAGGATCTAATACCGACTCAGAAAAGAAACTCAAATCAAGTAAAGGTTCAGGAATCGGGCTAGGATTAAGAAGTGGGTCCAAGTCAAGAAATTGAAACTCAAGTCTACAATCATTTTCCCACAATGGAATGTGACTCAATGTTGGTGAATCAAGTTCAGGAATGATAGGTGTGGGAATCAAAACTGACTCTAAAATATTACCTAAGTCGGGTAACAAAACAGGAGTCAATAATGATTCGGGAATTTGAACTTGATCATAGATTTGGGAATCTAGGTCACATATCTCATTAGTTTCAATCTCATAAAAATGGGAACTTGCCAATTTTTTCATGGGACTTTCAAAATTGCACAATTGGTCAAGTTCAATATGATCATCAAAAATGGGTGATTCAATTTCATGATCTATGGGTATGGGAATAAATGTTGGCTCAGAAAATTGGTCCAAATTGGGTAAGGATACCGGAGTCAACATAGATTCGAAAATGGAAACTGAATCGCAAAGTTGGGGATCGGGTTCACATTCACAATCTAATTCAATCTCATTGAAATTAAAACTAGCCAACTTGTCCAAGGATTGGGGTTGAGCAAGTTCATATTGATGTGATGAATTGAATTTTGATCAAGGTCTTCTAGACAGAATGATTCTTGGTTCCTATCAACTTGGTTGGTTCGCTCAAGAATGTTTGACAGTCTAGAAATTTGATCATTCATTATATCTTGCAACCGATCCACTTTTTCTTCTAACCCATCAAATAGATCAATGGTGGACTGAAACCTTGGTGATGTGGGAGAAGACGTATATGAAGATACTGGTTGAACAGGTGGTTGACCATATGGCTCAGGGGTATTGAATCCCCATTGACTCTGTGAAGAGTAGTGATGATTATTCCAATCTTGTTCATAGTATTGGGACTGGGGCATGTAATGATTCGGATAAGACCAATCTGGCACACTAGGTTGGTCAAAGTTATGATATGCCGGGTTGGTAATATCCGAATAAGAGGTTGGTGTGTAATATGGATCCTCATTAAAATTGAAAAAATTGTTGACTGATTTTTTCCTGCACACAAAAATTAGAATATTAGATTAAGAATAGATCGTGCGAGGAATCAGTTCTAATCCGCGGTAGCAGGGCTATGCGGGTCGTGATCCTCAAGGAGGGACTGCGATAGAAGCGTTAAGCAAGTTTCTCTAAAAATTTATCTTTTTTAGTTAATTTGTTAGTCACGATGGTATTTACAAAGAAAAGTGGTCATCGATATCAGAATCAGCCGGCCGGTGTAAGCATTCCACCATCAAATCTATGTCATGATCACGGGCTAATTTAGCCTCAGTCATGGCAGCTAGCATCCCTTCATAGTCGATAGGTGGATCATATTCTGATTGGACTTGAAAATAGGACGGGTAATCGTGATAAATTTGTGAGTCGTGGACTCACGCATCATCATGTCTAAAATTGATGGTGATTTTTGCTTGGACTCATTCCTACTCATCATTTCCAAGATAGATGGATTTCTATTCTGAATGGGTGAATCTGAGTATGAATTTTGGGAAGAATGTGGACTAGATGGATATGAAGGACAATTAGGTGAGAATTAGACTCGGGGGACTCGAAACCCCATGAACTCTGTGACGAGTTGAAATTATTATGAAGATTATAGTCATAAGATGGAGTGTGTGGGTTATATTCATTCGGATAAGACCATTCCGGCACACTAGATTGGTCAAAGTTAGGGTATGCCGGGTTGGTAATATCCGAATAATAGTTAGGGGTGTAATATGGATTAAAATTGGAATTATTATTATATGCCATATCACACCAACACAAACAAAACAAACAATAAACAAACAAAAAGAAAAATTCTAATCTAAGTTAGGGTAGACCTATGACCTAGACGACTCCTAACTGGTTAGACTTTCCACGGGAGGTCGGGTGCAGACTTTGACCACAAGTTAATCAGCCAGGTCAGGGCAAGAATGGTGGGAGGTTTTCCGTCAAAGACGTTCCTTAATTAAATAACCACCAATCTTCGGGCTTTCGGCCCTCAATCCCCTTCCTAGACACTGATTTGGCAAGAGTCAACTTCCAACACTGTTCCCCCTTAGGATAATCTCCTATTGAGTCCGAGATGTCCCTAGGGCCAACGTCTACTCAGTTTTAGTTAGGCTTGGGTTAGTGAGTGCTTGGGATATGATTTTTGGCTAAGGAAGGGTGATGAAATCCCCACCTTATCTTGTTAATGGGTTATGCCC
This sequence comes from Agave tequilana, assembly GCA_038442645.1. Taxonomy (NCBI): domain Eukaryota; kingdom Viridiplantae; phylum Streptophyta; class Magnoliopsida; order Asparagales; family Asparagaceae; genus Agave; species Agave tequilana. Next base: position 10,111 of record JAVJIF010003634.1, on the reverse strand, counting down.
TTAAGATGAATTAGTGCAAGTGTACAAGATAAATAGATAAGAATCACTCAAAGCAGAAAATCAACCAAGAGATGAGTCCTATTCTACATGCAATGCGTACGTACCTTGCTTCTCCAGCACTCTTCAACAGTAAATAAAAATAATTGAAAAGACACGTGCCTAATATGCAAATGTCTAATCAATTTTTATTTTAACAACTAATGATTTACTGTTGAATTATTAGCAATTTACAGGTATATCACAGAACAAAACAGAATAGAGCAGTAAGCAGTAATCTCAAATTTCAGCAATCTGCAAAAAACTGAATTAGTAGTTCACTGCACTTGCCGCGGATCCGCGGCTCTGGCCGCGTTTCCGCGGCAAACTTGCAGGCCCTCGTGCTCTGCCTTCGAGGGCAGAGGCACTGGGTTGCTGTATGTCCTTGCTGCTGCTCTGTTTCTGTTTCCTGTTCTCCAAACCTGCAAACAGAAAAGAATAAAGAATTAGTTAAAAATTAAATTTTTGTTTTAGAGATAAACTTACCGTCCCTCCCCGGCAACGGCGCCAATTTGTTGACTGATTTTTCCTGCACACAAAATATTATATGTTAGTTTTAAGAATAGATGTGCAAGTCTCAGTTCTAATCCGCGGTAGCAGGGCTATGCGGGTCGTGATCCTCAGGGAGGGACTGCGATGGAAGCGTTAAGCAAGTTATCTCTAAAGTTTTTATCTTTTCATTATTAGTAGTGGTATTTACAATGGATGGTATTTACAATGAAGTGAAGAAAAGAATTGTGGAAGATGTGGATTTAATCTACAAAAAAGAAAGAAAAGAAAAGGAAAAGACTATAAAATACACACCTACCTCTTCAGTCCTACTTACCTTCGATCCTTTTGCGACGACTTACTTTTTCTCAGAAGATTTGCAAGTATGGCGTATAGGATGTTCGTCGCCATAAGCCATCAAGGGATCTTCGTTGGCTAGGCAGTCTCGAAGCAATCGGATCTCACGGATTGCAAGTCATCAGAGAGAAACAATGACATAGAACAAGATTAGAAAAACAAAGATAAAGCGATAATAAAGAAACAATGAAACAAGAATAAAACAAACCAACCTCGAGCAGATTTTTATTAACAATGGGGGAAAAATAAAAACTTACACTGATGTCACCTCAGTACAAGTATGATTCCTTCCTCCATGAAAGCATCTCCACTCTCAGTTACAAAATTTACAAAATGAAAATAAAATCTAACCTAAAACCTAAACCCTAGCTTTTGGCCCTTGGCTCGCCTCTGGACGCTCTGTACGTTGCACTGCAGGAGATATTTATAGGTGCAGAAGGCCGAGGAGTCCTGGATGAACTTGCCCACGAAATCTGGTACTCTGAATCATCCACTTTGCCGCGGAAACGCCGCGGAAACGCGGCACTTTAGTGGCTTCTGGCCGCGCGCTTTGGCGCGTGGCCTCTCCTGGTCCGTCCATCTGGGATTTTCCTTCTGGAAATTGAATCCTGGCTCTTAATCTTTGGATTTGGATATAACTTGGGAATCAAGTTATCTAGATCCCAAATCTTTCCACGAATTTTCTTCTTATCTTGGCCTTTTATCCTCATCCTGCATGTGTTTTAGGGTTAGATAAAAGTCTATCCTTCCCTAATCTCTGATATTTGCAACTTTTAGCCCTTGTATTTGCATTTTGACTCTTTGTATTTGCGCTTTTTCACCTGGGCTTCAAACATGGGCTTAGATCTGGGCTTTTGGGCTCTTTAGGCTTTATTTATTGCTAAAATAACAATTCGAGGCCTGCACACAATAAATTACAAATTATTAATAAATGTGCATAATTAAATGAATAAATATGAAAATGTGATGGTAAATATGATGATAAAAATGCACTTTTGACTACCAATCAAAAACCCCTACCCATTTACGGGCGGTTGGCTGGGCGACCATTTTTCAAACATATTCTATTTTTCAAATTCATTTTAAACATGTGCATGATATGGGTGGAAAGTTAATATGAGTTATACACTTGACCTTATTATAGTTTCAATTGGTATCATTAGATCTTTTCAATTGGTATCAATATTGACATTCTTTTGTATACTCATATATTGTTTTTAATATGTATGCTTACATAAGTATCAATTTCGATTGGTATCTAATTTTCCATATATATATATATATGCTTTATTTATGCTTATTATATCTCTATATCTTTGAGCACAAATTTTGAGTATGCTAAGCTTGATTTTTAATGCATATCATATTTCAATTGATTAGTTTTCAATTGGCAGATTAGTTTTCAATTGGTACTTATACAAGCTTATGCATCATTTTATTTGGTATTTCATAAAGGGGGAGAAAATTCGTATTTTATCTTTCAATTGGTATTTTGTTTACCTTTGATTTCCACTCCCATACTTTATGATAAAAAATGATTAAAAAATAATATTGATTTTATTTTGGTATCATATATTCAAAATGAAAAATACTTACAATTGGTATCAAGATGTTTATTTGTTTACTTTCAATTGGTATCAAGAAAGAATTGGTAATCAAGATTATCTATATATCCTTCATTTTGGTATCAAAATTTTGATTGGTTTCTTTAGATTTGTTTTCAATGCCTCATTTACTTTTGTTGGCCCAAAGGCCTATCACCCTAGTTTTGATGATGATCAACTCATGAAGTTATGTTTACTAATGATCTTGTGTTTAATTAGTGACAGATTCCTTATCAAGATCTTAGTAGGTGTGGAGCTTCAACAAAGGATAAAATGTCAAGTTGGAAGCTAGCACCGGTCGATTCACGAGCCTATGCATCAAGACCACATCTAGAGATGAGCTCGGTGGATTGCATGTGGACCAAGTCAAAAAGATGAGAAGACTTCAAGGGAAGACTTCAAGAAGATGAAGACTTGTGTCTAGGTATAAGATTTTTGTTTGTTTTAATTAAAATGTAAAGGATAGATAGTTGGTAGATTGCTCAAGTTCATATCACACACACACTCTTGATTTATGTGTTTTCATAAAAGATTTTTAGTTCTAGAAAAATACCGTTTTAGTTTTTGGTGTTTCAAATATACATGTGTTTTTAACCAAAACCTTTTAGAACTCTCGTCCGTCCTGCTGATCTGCTCGACACACTTTCAGTTTTCTAGTCATAACTTTTGATTCCTATATTCAATTAACATGATTTATATTACATTTAAAGATGACTTTTAGAGATACATTTAATATTCAATAATCATCTTCTGATTTAAATGTTAAGAATGTCAAATATTGGGTTTGAAGTCTGAAAAACAGTTTTCAGTTTCTGATTTGATACCTTTTAGTATTTTATTGATAACTTTCAATTCCGAATAGATATTGATTTGATTTAAGTTGCATTAGAAATAAGACTTCAATATCTACAAACGCATCCTATATACTTATTCCCAAATTCAAACGTTTTAGACCTCAAAACTGTGCTCCAAGTTAACCCATTGCACAGAGGTCGGTCGACCGGGCCGGTCGACCGACGTGCACAAAACTGTGCACGTCTGGCAGTTTTGTGCGGTCGACCGGCCGGTCGACCGGAACTGAGAGCAGTGCTCTCTGTTCTTCTCGGTCGACCGGGCCAGTCGACCGGAGGCTGTAACGGTCAGATTTTTGACCGTTACCGGTCGACCGGGCGGTCGACCGGCAGCTCTGACAGACCCCAACGGTCAGATTTTTCTGACCTCTATAAAAGGGGGTTTTGTCATTGTTTTGAGCCAAGATTTTAGGAGAGCTTTTGTCCAGTTATTTCCATTCTTTTAGCAGAGTTTTCTCCACAAAATAGTGCCAATATTTCCTATCAAAAGGGATTTTATCAAGAGAGTGTTTATTGTGATTTCTTGAGTTTTCCATCAAAGTTCTTTCCTTGATTTCTCACACTACACTTGAGCATCCATTGAGCTATTCATCCTATAGGTATTGTAGTGAGAGTTTTTGTAGGTGATCAAGTGTTTAGATCACCAAGATTTCATCTTGTACTTTGAGGAGACGGGCAAGTGTGCTCGTGGTTGTTTAGGGTTCGGGTGCGAACTCTTGTAGCTTGAGGTGCGGCCTCGACGAGTCGGTGGGCTTGTGGTGTGTAAGGGACTTTGGGAGTCCGAGGGCTTGTAGGTGTTGCGGCACCAAGGAGAGATCCGGTTGGATCGTGCATAGTGGAAATCCTTCGTGTGTCGAAGGCGGGGATGTAGAGCAAGTGTGCTCGAGCCTCGAAACAAACCCTTTGTGTTTGCGATTGCTCATTCTTGCTCTCTTACTCTTTTTGTCTCTATTATATCTTGCATTACTTACATTGTATTTACTTTACATGCTTGATATACCCTTGTGCATATTTGATATATACTTGCGTGGGATTGTTGCTAACACTTGTATTCAACCAAGAGAGCCAACGCGGCACCTCAACCCATTCAAGGGGAATCTAGAGGAGTTCGTCCAGAGCCTCGCAAGGGAATTCGGCAACACTCTTGTGTTATACATAAGTGTTTAATTAAAGAAGTTTAATTTGGTCATCTTAGTTTTAATTCCGCATTATTTGTTCATAAGTGACCATTAGATTAGTCATCACCTATTCACCCCCCCTCTAGGTGATCTTACAATTGGTATCAGAGCTAGTGCTCTTGATATTGGGTCTAACAACCTAAGAGTTAAAGATCCTCTTTTAGGCTAATCGCAAGATTTGTACACACAATGGACTTCATGTCACCACCCACCTTTGACATCCTTAACATCCAAATTGGAAGGTTAAGATGTCTTTGTTCCTCAAAGGACTTGGCCTTAGTGTATATCTTGCCACAACTAATAAAGAATATTGCTTAAATGGTAAGAACATTGAGGCTAATGCAAAGGCCCTACATGCTTTAGTATCTAGCTTAGATGATGATTATTTGTCTAAGTTAACTAATCTTGACTCGGCTTTTGTAGTGTGGAATACCCTCACCTCCCTTGGCGAAAAGGATCTATACTATGCGGGGAGCGATTCGGACGTTGGGAGCGACACCTCCAACGTATGCTACATGGTCCAAGGGGATAACCCCCTTGAGGTAAACACCGAATCCGATGATGTGGATGTAGACATGTCATATGATGAGCTTGCTACCTTTTGTCATCTTGTGCTTGAAAAATATGACATGATTAAAAAGAAAAATAAAAATTTGAAAAAGGAACTTGATTGCATGCATGTAGAACATGACTCTTTAGAAGTAACATTGCATGTTTAGAAAAAGATAAATAAATTTTGAAAAAGAATTTTGATGCCATGCTTAATGATAAGATTTATTAGAAAATAAAATGGCATGCTTAGAAAAAGAAAATGAGTTTTTGAAAAATGAGAATGTTTCCCTTATGTCTAAATTAAATAATTTATGTAAAGGAAACATTGATTTGAAAAATAAAATTGATATGGTGGAAAAACAAAAAGAAGTTGTTTTTCAAGAGAATAAATCTTTAAAAAGAAAACTATGTGAAAAAGAAAAGATTTTGTTTCTCAAAAGAAAAAGAAAATGATCATATATCTCATCATACTTCTCATGCACACATTGATCAAAATGAGATTAAAAAGTTAAAAAATAAAATTAATAATTTGAGCTCTAATTTGAGCTCATGTGCATTCAATCATACTAGATTGGAATCCTTGTTTCAAAAGAAATAAGTTCCTCTTACTCATGCACATTCACATCATGCACATGCTTATGATGCACATCATGCTCACACTCCCACTCATAAGTATGCTAAGTGTACATATATACACATTGTGGCCGCAAAGGCCATTTAGCAAAATTTTGTTATGAAAGGTTAAATGTTCTTATTTTTGATAAAAATAAAAATGCTTGGGTTCCTACAAGACTAACCCATAGGACCCAAGAAAATATGGGTACCAAATCCCCATCTTGTGTATTTGATGTAGTGAGGAATCTCTCAAAACGTGAGAGATTTGGTGCCTTGATGGTGAGTGCATTTGAACTAAAATGACACATACTTGAAGCACCGCTATCAAGGAATTTTGGTGGGTCAACCACCATGCTAGGAGCTTTGGAGTTGGTAACAATTTCTAAACTTCTATTTCTTTTATGCACATGCTTTTAATTTCATGTATCATGTAGCATGTTCATATTTTTTTTGGGTGCTTCATGTGGCATTTACATGCTTAAATGTAGAATATGTCAAAACTTGCATTTATACATATATGAATAGTGAACTACAATTGACTCATATATATTTGAACTTCATGCTCATTTGTATCCACTATATGCATGTGTATAGGCTAGTTTTGATGATTCGGTCATTTATACTTGGTTATGCCTATCTTTGATCTTACTTCATGTATATGTGTGTTTAATTCAAATCTAATAAATATACATGTATACCCTTGAGTCACTTGCCTTCATGCAATATATATTGGACTCTTTTCATATTTGGGATATGTATGCATATTGTTAGAATTGGATAAATCATACATATACCATGAAGATTAGTATTTTAAATAATATAATAAAAAAAAAATGATTTTCATGTTTTTGATTTGTACAACAAAATGTGATTTATGATCTTTTGAGCTTGAATGACTATTTTCATAAAATGCTATTTACATGATCTTTTGAACACTCATCTTTATGATACAAATATTTTGAGCTTTATAGACCATGAGTGATTAAATCTTTATGTATTTAGCAATGCTTTATGAAAATATATGATTTGTTTTAAGATGAAAAATAAGATTTTCATGAGATTCATGCTTCACTTTCTATTTTCATGAAAATACCATTTACATAACCTTTGAACACTCATCTTTTATAATAAAAATAATTTTTGAGCTTTATGGACTATGCGTGCTTAAACTTGTATGTATTTAGTATAATTCATGAATAACATATGATTTCATGTTTTTGAAGGATCTTTAACTAGTTTTTCAAAATTATTTATAACTAGTTATTTATTCTTCAAATTTGGTAGTGCTTAAACATAACTATCTTTTAAACCTACCAATTTTTGGTTATGAGTATATACATGATTTACAGTGTTAATTTTATAATTGGTATATACTCACATTTTGGTTCCTATATATGTATGCCCTAATTTTCAAATTGGTCTTATCTATTCACATACATATATATGATTTTCTTGTGCCTGGTTTACAATTGATTTACATTCTTAAAAGCACAAAAAGTTTATGCTAAGTTCACACCTTATATTAGCTATGCATAAGCTTATGAAAAATAAAAAGATTTTATTTTAGATCTTTCATTTGGTATCAATAGGCCTCAACTTCAATTTGTTATATGATTACAATTGATATCAATATTTTTGAAACAAAAAATTTTTTTTGCAATGATAACTTGATATCACACATCTTCAAGTGCTATTTTCTATTGGTATCAAAATTACAATTATGATTGGTTCAAAATTTGTTTTATTGGGAAAAGTTCAAAATTTTGTTTTGATAAAGAAAAATTAAAAATGTTTTGTTTTTGTATTTCCTATATGCAAGGAGAGCTTAACATCTCTCTTACATATAGATTCATGTTGAGTATATTATAAATTGAGGAGCTTAACATCTCTTCTTTATATGATATACGTGTGTAGGGGGAGCTTCACATCTCCTTCTATGCATTACATAGTTGTGTTGTGTGAATTAGGGCTTCACATCCCTCTTTCATGCAATGCACATTGTAGGGAAGCTAACTTAACGTCTTCCTCTTCATGAATGTATATCGCATATAATCTTTATTGGTTGATTTGTATACCCCTCCTTATTTCTTTGTTTTTGACAAAAAGGGGAGAAAATTTTTTTTTGATTTGATTTTACTTTGAACCCTTTGTTGATGATTGACAAAAAGGGGGAGAAGTATTTGAGTATATATGCATGTTTTCTTTACTTAAGGGGGAGAAGTATTTGTCTTCCTGTTAGTTATGCATATATGTTTTTTTGTATTGGTTTGCAAATAATAGGAGAAAAAGATTTGTTTTTGTGTTATCTCCATTCATTTGCATACATGTCATGTGCTTCATTGTCATATCTTTATCATTTATTTGATATGCATGAGTTAAGGGGGAGCTTCTTTGAAGCTTTACTTTAATCCATGCATATATAACTTCATGAGTTTTGTCATCATCAAAAAGGGGGAGATTGTTGGCCCAAAGGCCTATCACCCTAGTTTTGATGATGATCAACTCATGAAGTTATGTTTACTAATGATCTTGTGTTTAATTTGACAGATTCCTTATCAAGATCTTAGTAGGTGTGGAGCTTCAAACAAAGGATAAAATGTCAAGTTGGAAGCTAGCACCGGTCGATTCACGAGCCTATGCATCAAGACCACATCTAGAGATGAGCTCGGTGGATTGCATGTGGACCAAGTCAAAAGATGAGAAGACTTCAAGGGAAGACTTCAAGAAGATGAAGACTTGTGTCTAGGTATAAGATTTTTGTTTGTTTTAATTAAAATGTAAAGGATAGATAGTTGGTGGATTGCTCAAGTTCATATCACACACACACTCTTGATTTATGTGTTTTCATAAAAGATTTTTAGTTCTAGAAAAATACCGTTTTAGTTTTTGGTGTTTCAAATATACATGTTTTTTAACCAAAACCTTTTTAGAACTCTCGTCCGTCCTGCTGATCTGCTCGACACACTTTCAGTTTTTCTAGTCATAACTTTTGATTCCTATATTCAATTAACATGATTTATATTGCATTTTAAAGATGACTTTTAGAGCTACATTTAATATTCAATAATCATCTTCTGATTTAAATGTTAAGAATGTCAAATATTGGGTTGAAGTCTGAAAAACAGTTTTCAGTTTCTGATTTGATACCTTTTAGTATTTTATTGATAACTTTCAATTTCGAATTGATATTGATTTGATTTAAGTTGCATTAGAAAGAAGACTTCAATATCTATAAACGCATCCTATATACTTATTCCCAAATTCGAACGTTTTAGACCTCAAAACTGTGCTCCAAGTTAACCCATTGCACAGAGGTCGGTCGACCGGGCCGGTCGACCGACGTGCACAAAACTGTGCACGTCTGGCAGTTTTGTGCGGTCGACCGGGCCGGTCGACCGGAACTGAGAGCAGTGCTCTCTGTTCTTCTCGGTCGACCGGGCCAGTCGACCGGAGGCTGTAACGGTCAGATTTTTGACCGTTACCGGTCGACCGGGCGTCGACCGGCAGCTCTGACAGACCCCAACGGTCAGATTTTTCTGACCTCTATAAAAGGGGGTTTTGTCATTGTTTTGAGCCAAGATTTTAGGAGAGCTTTTGTCCAGTTATTTCCATTCTTTTAGCAGAGTTTTTCTCCACAAAATAGAGTGCCAATATTTCCTATCAAAGGGATTTTATCAAGAGAGTGTTTATTGTGATTTCTTGAGTTTTCCATCAAAAGTTCTTTCCTTGATTTCTCACACTACACTTGAGCATCCATTGAGCTATTCATCCTATAGGTATTGTAGTGAGAGTTTTTGTAGGTGATCAAGTGTTTAGATCACCAAGATTTCATCTTGTACTTTGAGGAGACGGGCAAGTGTGCTCGTGGTTGTTTAGGGTTCGGGTGCGAACTCTTGTAGCTTGAGGTGCGGCCTCGACGAGTCGGTGGGCTTGTGGTGTGTAAGGGACTTGGGAGTCCGAGGGCTTGTAGGTGTTGCGGCACCAAGGAGAGATCCGGTTGGATCGTGCATAGTGGAAATCCTTCGTGTGTCGAAGGCGGGGATGTAGAGCAAGTGTGCTCGAACCTCGAAACAAACCCTTTGTGTTTGCGATTGCTCACTCTTGCTCTCTTACTCTTTTTGTCTCTATTATATCTTGCATTACTTACATTGTATTTACTTACATGCTTGATATACCCTTGTGCATATTTGATATATACTTGCGTGGGATTGTTGCTAACACTTGTATTCAACCAGAGAGCCAACGCGGCACCTCAACCCATTCAAGGGGAATCTAGAGGAGTTCGTCCAGATCCTCGCAAGGGGAATTCGGCACACTCTTGTGTTATACATAAGTGTTTAATTAAAAGAAGTTTAATTTGGTCATCTTAGTTTTAATTCCGCATTATTTGTTCATAAGTGACCATTAGATTAGCCATCACCTATTCACC
>JAVJIF010003633.1:0-89152 GCA_038442645.1 Agave tequilana | reverse complement strand
GCACAGTAACTTTTACTGTTCGATGACGCAAGTGATGACGGTAGCATGCAAATAGTGACTGCATAATACCCTAAAGTTTTTCTATAAATAACACCTTCTTGATTCATTTTAATGCACACTCAGAAATCAATAAGAATTTCTACTTCTACTATCTCTCTGTAGAGTTCTCTTTCTCAATGTTATATTTCGGATTTTACAACACATATCTGCACGAGCGTTTTAGTTCTATTACAAGCCTCTACCTCATCAGCTCAGGGAGTTAAGTTTTATCACAAGTCCTTACCTCTATTAGCTCAGGGTAAAAGTCCTGTCACAAGCTCTACCTCCATTAACTGAAGAAAAAGTCCTGTCACAAGTAGGGTGCCACCAGATGCGGATTATCCGCGGATATCCGCATCCGAATTCGGTTCAAACCCGGAGACGGATATCATTTATTCACATCTGTCAATATCGTATTTGTATCCGTATCTGAAAGTGGGTGCGGATACGGATCTAGCAAAAGCAATATTCTATCCGTATCCGATCCGATATCTGAAGGTTGGGTGCTTGATAATTATCTCTATATGGAAGAGACTATTTTTCAATAAAATGAGGCAATAAATTTTGATATTTTGAGTTGGTGAAAAAGTAATGGTGAAAAGTATCTGATTCTTACAAGAATAACATGAGATATTTTGAGTATTTTGATATCAACCGTGGCATCCGATCGGTATTTAGCACCGGAGGTCGTGTAATTCATTGCAATAGAAACTGAATGACAATGGATATGGTGATGAAAGCATTGATATGTAGACAATAATATCATAGCATGTACACACTTAATATTGTTATAGATGCGATAAAAAGTAATATAAGTATATGCATTTAATTTATCCTTAATCGTATCCATTTTTACATATCCGAATAGTATCCGCATCCGATTCGCTAATATTTGCTCCATATCCGATATCTGATTTTGGCTGATACGGATATCATTTTTTTACATCCGTCAATATTCGTATCCGTATCCGAAGGTTGGGTGTGGATACAGATATGGTAAAAACAATATCCGATCCGTATCCGATCCGATGACACTCCTAGTCACAAGTATCTAGCTCTGCTATCTCAAGGTAAAAAAATAAGGCAAGTTATTCTATTCATAATTCTCATATAATATCACTACTATATATGAAAAGAGGCTCTGCCACCTATTTATTGTAATTTAATGTGATTACGAAAAGTTAAATTATTATACTCATTATACTCATATAATACCACTACTATATATGAAAAGAGACTCTACCACCTATTTATAGTAATGTCACTAGTACATAATATGTATTTAACGACAGCTATAAACTGACTTTAAATAGGGTTTTACAACTAACTTGTTTGCTGGGGTCGTGAAATCTCCAAGCATATGACGGTGGTTTCAACCGTCATTATATAGGGGAATAGGCGTCAGTTTCAGGGAAAACTGGCATTAAAAGCCTGACTTTTCATGTCATTTTGGAAGGAACCAACGTTAAAAGTTGGGCTTTAACGCCGGTTAACGCCGGTTCTATTAAAAACCGCCGGCTCTATAAAAACCCATGTTAAAAGTAAATTATTTTTTTATATAATTTGCAAAGGGAGTAGCTCAAACAGAGAGCTACTCTCTCAACAGAGAGCAATAACAAAGACTGCTCTTTGTTACTGCCCTTTGATCTCAAAAATAGAGAGCTGCTCTCTGTTGAGAGCATCTCTCAACAACTCTCAACAGAGAGCTGCTATCAGAGTTGAGAGCTACTCTCAAGAACAATGAGACGAGCCAGAAAGAACGTACAAAGAATAATTAATGATTCATTCTCAAGAACAATAAACAACTCAACATATAGACAAAAAATGAGATTCATTCTATTTTCTTAAAAATTTCGAGAGCATCTCCTCTATAATTAGGAGTGTCCTAATACAATTATCCCATCGGCTCACTTGGCCTAAAATCATGCGCGCGCGCACACACACATATATGCATGCAATTATCCCACATAGTAATATATATACAATGATCTATTTAAAAGCCACGTATAAGTTTCAAAATATATACACATCAGTAGAGCGATATTTGAATTCTCACCCCGCTGCATGGCCATCCCTCGTGCGTCGCAGCCTAGCTGGTCTTACTCAGGGCTGCCTCCTAGTTAGTGATGGATACCTACCAAAAGATGGTGAAAATATTAAATAAGTATATATCACAAATAAAAAATATGAAAGAAGCATGTATCACAATATATGAAATACTAAACATACTATTAAGTATGCTCTAGAATGAATTTTGTCCATTCTTCGTGAATCTTATCCACTTCATCATCCGTGTATCCTTTTTTTAAATATACTACGAAGATATTAAATTAGTATCATGTTTAGTTTAATATTAACAAAAAATAGAGAAGTAAATTTTTGTCAAATGATTATACATGTATTGGAATGAGATTCCATTGAGATGCAATAATCTCCCGCATAAACCGCATCATGTAGTATCCACACACCATGCTATCCGATTACCAAGGATACTACAAGAATTAAATTAATATAACTTAAACATTGTTAATTTTTAAAAAATATCAAATACTAAAGAAAAATACTTAATTAACCTCCATGTAGGACATATACTAGTAGACCGCATATTTTGATTACTATTTGTGATAAACATAGCCACGACTCTTTCATAAAATAAACAAGAATATTAATAAAAGATCTATATATATTGTTGGCCTAGAGGCCTTCCACTCTAGTTTTGATGATGATTAACTCATGTAGTTATGTTTACTAATTATCTTGTGATGTTTAGTTTCAGATCATTAACTAAGATATTAGTTGGTGATTGCTTCAACAAGATGGTTTGGAAGCTTTCACATGGTGATTCCAGAGCCCGAGCAACAAGATCATTCATAGCACTCGTTGGAGTCTAGCTCGGTGGATCACGGTTTGGATCGAGTCGACTTGAAGATGGAAATCGTCAAGAAAACTTAGGTATCCTAATTTAGTTTGTTTTAGATCCATGTGTAAAGACTAGATAGTTGATATGCTCAAGTTCACAACACACACAAGTTTTATGTTTTAAATTGGTTTTCATGAATAGATTGATCAAAACAAGTTTAAATGGTTTTATGTATATTAGATGTGTTCGATATACATACATGTTTCATATCTTAGACAAACTTATTTTGATATGCCTATTCATGAGTTTTAGGAATAATCAGATTTCCGATTGAAAAATCCAAGTTTGGTAAAATAAAGTTTTTGGTTTTGATAATATTTGCAAGACACAAAAATGATTCAAAATGTTTGATATTTGTGATGACATTTTTATCACAAGTTTATATATCAATGAAAAATGATAAAACTATTTTTATGGATTTTTAGAAGATTTATGGATTTATTAGAATATTTTTAAACAAGTTTTTCTGACCCAAATTATTGCCTGCCAGGCTCTGGCGGTCGACCGGTCCGGTCGACCGGACTCCAGAGTCGGTCGACCGGTCGGTCGACTGACGTGCACAGACTTGTGCACGTTGGCCAGGCACAGGGCACGGTCTCGACCGGGCCAGAGAGCTTTGCTCTCTGTTTTTGGGCGGTCGACCAGACGGTCGACCGGGTTCCTCCAACGATCATATTTATGACCGTTGGCGGTCGACCGGGCGGTCGATCGCCAGCCGTCTCAGGCTGAGAATTCAGCCTAACGGCTAGTTTGTTTTGGGGCTATAAATACACCATTGCTTTGAGTTTTTTGTTAAGATTTTATGAGCTAAAATTTCTCTCTTTTCTTGGTGTTTAAAACAAGTTTCAAAAGTGTTAGAGCTTAAAAAGATTTATCTTTTATTGTTTTAGGTTTTTGAAAAATCAAAGAAAATAGAAATTGGGAGATTTGTGTTGTTCTTCATTTTCATCATCTTTAAAGAGTTTTCCCAAAGTTTTTCTTTGAGTTTTTGATTTCCAAAACACCTAGTTTTTCCACTTGAGCTATATCACTCTATCCTATTCTATAGGATCATTTATTTGTGGGAAAGAAAATTGTTTGAGGTTGTGGAAACCTCCAAATTGTAAACCCTTGATTTGGTTGTATCCCTCTTGGTAGAGGTGGATTTGGGTTGTGGTTTGCTCCCTCTTTGGTAGAGGTTGAGATTGTTGGTTTGCTCCCTCTTGGTGAGGTAGAGTTGGTGTTGGTTTGTATCCCTCTTCGGTAGAGGTGATTGTGGTTGTTTGGCTAAGAGCCTATTCCTCTTTGTGAGGTGGATTGTGTTTGTATTGCCTCGGTGGCATTTGTAAGGTTGAGAGAGGAGTTCGGTACTCCTAGTGGATTGGAAATCCTTCTCGGTGAAGGCGGGGACGTAGAGCTAGGGGCTCGAACCTCGAAACACATCTTGTTATTTGCGTTTGATCCATTGACTCTAAACTCTCTCTCTTTACTTTGTGTTGTGCATTGTATCATTCATATCATTATATCTTATATGCTTGTGTTGTGCATTGATTCATATTGTCATTTCTCTTGTATGCTTGTGTGTTTGTGTGCCTCACTTGTGCTTAACCACGAGAGCTTCATATAGCGCCTCAACTCTTATTCAGAGGAATCAAGAGGAGTTAGTCCAGAGCCCTTCACAGGAAATTCGGCTACACTCGTTGGTTGCATTAAGTGTAGTTGCAATTAAGTTTTAAATCTGCGTTTAGTTTCTAGATTAGCCATATCACCTATTCACCCCCCTCTAGGTGATTTCATATACTAGAGCTAATGAAGTAGATATAAGTATTAACCCTCACATATTAATCATATCAACAATCTCACGTCGTGACTTGTGACGTCATGAGTCCAACCATTATACAATAGTTTTGTCTGGGTCAATCACACACAATAATCAATGTGAACTATAACAGAAATTAGTATGAAGTTGAATTAAAATAATAGTTAAATTTTATCATAAAACTCGAGTACTTACCTCGTATTTAATGGTGCGAAATACAAACGATCGCGCTGACATCCTTCAATTATATTCTCAATAAATAAAGCTTTTTGCCTTTTAGCCTCAGCCGAAGCATCATAAATATATGCGATACTGAATGAACAAATAAATCATACATACCACTGATTCCTATACGATCCCACAGCAGATATAAAAACCTAAAACAAAAATTAAAATAATAATTAAAAAATCTAAAAATATTTAATTCACATAAATTAATAAACATTAATTGCTCACTTGATATATACAATGATACATGTCGCGCTTATCTCCTCCTTACCTGCGAACTGCAAAATATCACCACATCTTACGGAAGGACTGTATCTAAGGATGACAGAGGGCATTTTTATATCGATGATGTCGTCAGTTTTCATCCTCCTTTCTAAAATACCCACTGTCCTTATTTGCTGGCAGATACTTTCATTTTTGTCCTTCGAAATGATAGCTTGATTAATTATTTTGTGGGATGGCTCTGAAGGACCTGGGGCACCATCCCAAAAGACTAGCCTGTTAGGTGGAGTTGCCCAAATTCTTATAAACCCAAGACTATCCCTGCGCGTCTAGCCGATGTGGGACAATTTGTTCGACCCAAATCCCAACAATCCCCCCTCGAACAAAGAGTCTCCCTACAAGCTCAACTATCTTCACACTGAAAGATGAAATGCTCCATCGAGATCCAAATCTTCACTGCGTGGGTAGACGGCACGCCTTATGTGAAGTACCAACTGTAGTCGGTCACTCCTCTACACCGCGTGGGAAGCAGCACGCCCATTGCAAAGGAGCACCACTGTCAAATTTCTCGAGAGCCAAACATTAGCTTCACTGGGGCCTATTGCACCTTTTACGCCAGTGGGGTGGCCAGGCCCATTGCGCCTTTGCGCCATTGGGGGATGTACATCGTCGAACATCACCCACACACACGACTAAGTTCGGGGCATGGCTCTGATACCACTTGAAGGACCTGGGGCACCATCCCAAAAGACTAGCCTGTTAGGTGGAGTTGCCCAAATCCTTATAAACCCAAGACCATCCCCACGTCTAGCGATGTGGGACTATTTGTTCGACCCAAATCCCAACAGGCTCGCCGCTGGATGTGTCACAGCCTCCTTTAGACATTCCTGTCAGATACCATAGTACTATTAGTCATTTGTAAATTTTTAATTTAAAAACAGAACTTGTACTTTTATTTTGATAACATACCGGCGTGCAAAAAAAATAACTCCTATTGGTCAGACAATAAAAAAACAACAACATCACCAACAGTGATCATCTCTGTGGCTGGATATGGTAGATATGCATTAATATCTAATGGCTCTATAATGCTTACTTTAATATTATCAGATCCAAGTGCATGACCTGAAGCACTTGATTATCACCATTGGTGTTATACACTTTTCCACGAGCCACAACTGTTGTCATCCCATTAACTCTAGTGGCCAATTTTGGTCCAAGGGTACAATTGTTTCTCTATTTTAATAATGACTCACTCATGAATATTTAAGAAAACTAATATATACTTTTAAGTGTTTATAAGTTTCATGTTATCTTCTATATCGGTTGATATTGAAGTTGCGCTACGAAATTAAAATGGTGATACTCTCGATATTATGAAGATGAGCATAGATGTAATATTATATAAGCTTGTTTTATGTTTTATAGAATGTTAAAGTTTAATATAAAGAGAAGAGCTCAAAGAATTATACGTGCGCGCGCGCAAACACACACAAACACACACAGACACACACTTATATTATCAAAATTATCTTAAAAATATTTTCAAAATAGTATTTACTTTAAGTTTTCAAAAGACAGCTTGGAGTATCGACAGTTCTCTGTTGGACTTTCGACATGCAGCCCAAGAACTGTCTTCAGACTCTATGCAGAAGCTGTCGACAGGATTTGCCCAAAAGTAGGGTTTTCAAAATTATCACGGTGACTGTCGATAGTCACAGTTAACTGTGGACACTATGATACTGCATATATCAGTGTTAAACTGTCGATAGTCTCATTGAACTGTCGACATGTCCCTTATTTTTTAAAACAGTAAATTAGATAATGTTGACAGTCCTATTAGACTATAGACAGTATATATATGACTATTTAGCCTTTTTGACTGTGTATGTAAATGTGATTTTATAGATTTATTCCATAATTAAAGATCTTAAACGAATATTTTCTTAAAACCTATATATATGAGTATTTTGTTTAGTTTTATAATGTATTTTTGACGTGAAAATTATTAGTATCCTTTGAAAGAATTTTAGTGTTCAAAATTTCTTTCTCCACTATATTTCTCACATACCCTATCCTTGAGCTTCAACTTTTCTTTAATCTAAACTATAGGATCTTTATGAAAATCTTGGTGATCTGAAGAAGATCATCTCTCTGTTGTTCAGTTGCTTGTGTACTGATTGAGTTGAAATCTGCACACAAAAATATAGAATTTCAGAACTTAAGAATAGAATGTGCACTACCGCTATAGCAAGTGGCTATGCGGGTCGTGATCCACAAGGAGGGACTAGCGATGGAAGCTTTTTTGCAAGTTCTCTTTTAAGTTATAAAAAATGGTTAAAGTTCTTCTTTTAGTTCTTGAAAATAAAAAGAAAAATAAGTTACAGTTAAATTAAGAAGAAAGTGGTAGATGAGAAGGTAGAAAAAAAATGGATTTATATAAAGAAATTAAAAAAGTGAATAAAGAGTTGGGAGATTGTGGTGATCTAAACTAAAGAATTAAAAGAAAAAAACTAAAAATTACTTACCACTTCAGTGCCCATATACCTTAGATCCGTCGCTACGACTTTACCTAGTCTTTGAAGGCGATCAAGTATGGCGTGTAGGATCTTCTCCATTCCTGATCTATAATACAAATAAACGAGCAAGCTAAACTAGTAAAGAAATGGTTATTCATCACCATAGGCCATCAAGGGCATTTGCAATGGAGAAGCAGTCTTAAGGCTATTGGATTCACTTGGATTACAAACACATCAGAGGAAAGTTAACGAAAATAAGAGTAAAGAAGAAAAAGAAACTTCAATTTGATTCAAATAATAATGAAAGAAAAGATTTACTTACACCGGTGTCATCATCAGTACAAACTTGCTCTCATTCCTCTATGAAACTCGTCTCTCCTCTCAGTTATATAAAGAAAAGTAAAAATTACATTAAAAAAATAAAAACTTACACTAAAAAGATTAAAAAACTAGTCTAAGAATCTATCTCTACTTGATCGTTTCCTGTATACTGAGAAATTCTAGTATTTATAGGCACAAACCAAAAGGGGGAGAGCGTACGAAGATTAGGGGAGCAAACGCTCCCCAACAAACTTAACCATGCCGCAAAAATGCGGTTTTGGTCGCGTTTCCATGGCCAGGGGGTGTGGACAGGTGGCTATACCTAGAGGTACAGGCGATGCTTCGATGTTTTGGCTTTATCTCCAACTGGATTTTCAGTTTGGGTCCTGAATTTTGACGAAACCTCCTTTTATCTTCAGCTTTAATCAATTGATTTGTAGAGATCTGATTTACTGATTTTTCAATTGATTTTATCTTCTTTGATTTATCCTGATCTTTGATTTGAATTAATTCTGAATTAAATCAGAATTTTGATGGGCTTTTGGGCTCATTTCTCTTCCCTCTCCCTTAGTAATGGGCCTGCATACAAATTAGACAATAAATAGGATTCAAAACAGAGTTTATTATATAATAAATATTAGAATGTGATAAGAAATATACAGTATCAGCGACCGATCACACCCCCATACCTATCTTTTGCTCGTCCTAAAGCAAAACAATAAAACTAAATCAAAAATTATTAGACCACTTTCGCAGGTAACGCGATTGCACTGAGCATGTGCAACAAGCCGTTAAACGTCTAGGTTCCCCTAAAGGGCGAGTTTTGTCTCGTGAGAATTTTTGTTGATTACACCCACAAAATCCATTAAAAAAAAAAGAAACAAAGTGTTCGTATTTTGAAACACAGTTTTAAAGAGAAAAATATTTGAAATATTATTGTAAGAATTAAGTAATCTATAAGTTATAGGAAAACAAAAATTTTCATTTTTAAGCTTAGTTTTTAAAAAACTTGTTATTAATCAAGGCAAGGAGTCAAATTGTATTTCTCATCTAGTCTATTATTTTACCCTAAGTTATATGCACATTTGTGACCGTAAAATTTTTGACTCGAGATTCTTTAACTCTAACTCGTATACTTATTATTATTATTTTTTCTTTTATTTATATATATATTTGTGATATTATTCCTTAGTTCTATTAGGCTTTCTAATCTGGCCATGTAACGAGCCTTTAGTCGATGATTCTCAAACCAAATGGTCTTAGAATACCGGGTAAAAACACCCAAGCACTTAGAAATCGAGCAAATAAGGCCACAAAACTAAGAATTTTATTATATGAACCGCTTTTAGATGTGAATACTTATGCTTTATGAGGCACAAATACCCAGCTTAATCAGAAGATTTTTGATATTAAATATATCTATATTTTTTTCTTAATAAGGCATAAGAATCTTTTTTTTGAACCCTAAGTGTGTAAGTGTATAAAGCATGCATATTTCATCAAGGTAAAAATTAAGACTAAATTACTTTTTCAAGTTTTCTTCCTAACCTTAGAAATCAAATATATAATCTTATTTTGACCAAATATAAGAAATCCTAATTAGGAATCTCCTTTTTCTTAAAATTGACTTAATTTCTTACAAAAAATATGTCAAAATATTGCTTCTATTTTCAAAAAGTTTTTAAAGTAAAAAAATGTTGAATTTTTTTAATAATAAAAGAAAAAACTTAAGTTATGTTAGAACCCTTCCCCGCACCTATCTCATGCATTGTCCTCAATGTATGAATTAATGCATAGATGCATGAAAAAGAAGAAAGGGGAGGAAAATATTACCTTAAGGTGATGGTTCCGATGGTGGTCTGATTGGGTCAAGCGTTGCTACCCAATCAAGATAATATGGTGGTTCACAGAACTCACTTTTATTGACCTCTTTTCTATTTACATATTTACAGTTCCCAATATAAATAGGATCATGAAAGATCCTATCATGAAATTTATTGTCTTTATATGACCAATCTTGAAAAATCATCACGAGTCATTATGGTCTATACCTATGTTCAACAAAAGAATATGACTTGGTGGAATTGTTAACTTGGGCTCAAGAATGATAGGTTCAGGAACCAATACTAACTCGAAAAAATTAACTTTGGAATCGAGAGTCAGTTTTGGTTCAAAAGTTTAGTCCAAATCCAAGAATTGAAATTCACATTTTTTTTTCATCAATAGAATGTGACTATCTAAAATTGGTGATTCAATTTCTAAATTTATGGGTATGAGAATAAATGTTGGCTCGGGAATTTGGTCCAAATTGGGTAAGAATACCGGAGTCAACATAGATTCGAAGATGGGAACTGAATCACAAAGTTGAAGATCGGTTCACATTCATAATCAAGTTCAATCTCATTAAAATGAAAATTTGCCAATTCGTCAATGGGTTGATATTGATCAAGTTCAAGGTTTTGTGGTGAAATTGAATCTTGGTCAAAGTCTTCAAGATATCATGATTCTTAGTTTTCATCAATATGGCTAGAAGTGTCAGGAATAGTCAAAGATTGGGTAGGGAGAGTTTTCTTATTCCTACGCATGTTTTTCAATTTACTAAATCTTGCTTCTATCATATCGAGTGGATCACTTAGGAATTAAATCATGGATTCCATACCCTCTTCTAAATCGGCATGTTCTTCTTGAAAAATAGAGTAAGGATCTATGATTTGAAAATTTTGATGAGATTTTGAGTCTTCTAAAATTTAATTCATCGCTCAAGCTCTTCTATGGTTTTCACTCTCTTTTCCCAGTCAATTGATTCTTCTAATGATTGTTCAGGAGAAAGAGTATATGAAGCTGGATGTTGGTAAGGTGGTTGACAATATAACTTGAGGGAGTTGTATCCCCATTGACTCTATGAAGTGTAGTGATAATTATCCAGTCTTGTTCATAGTATTGGGACTGGGGCACGTATTAATTCAGATAAGACCAAATCCAGCACACTAGGTTGGTTAAAGTTATGATATGTCGGGTTGGTAATATCCGAAAAAGAGGTCGGGGTATAACATGGATTACCATTAAAATTGAAAAAATTGTTGATATAAGTCATATCACACAAGAAATGTCAAAATCAAACAAAGAAAAATAAATAAATAAACAAATAAAAAGAAAAATCTAACCTAAGTTAGGATAAACCTTAGACCGAGACGACTCCTAACTGGTTAGACTGTCCATGGGGGTATATTGTTGCCGAATCTGATCACAAGTTAATCGGCCCGGTAGAGGCAAGATTGGTGGGATGTATCCGTGCTTAAAAGCAACGAGCCTAATTAAGCCAAACCACTAGCCTTTGGGGTTTTGCCCCTCAATCCCCAACCTTAGACACCGATTTGGTAAGAGTCAAATTTTAATCAACTTCCCCCTTAGGTCAGTCTCCTATATGAGTCCGAGATGTCCCTCGGGCCAACGTCTACTCAGTTTCAGTTAGGCTTGGGTTAGTGAGTGAGGAGATTGTTTGTGGGCTAAGAGAGGATAATGACATTCCCATCTTATTTTATTTATATGACAAGCCTTAAATCAATTTAGTGCAATGTGTACCTAAAAGCAACACTTAAGCAATGTAAACAATTCAAAAGTGTTCCTATACTACATGCTATGCACACGTACTTATGCTCCAGCACTCTTCAACAGTAATGTAAAATGTAAACGAATTAGACATGTGCCTAAATTAAAGTCTAAACTATTTTAGCATTTAACAAACAACAATTTACTGTTGAGGTTAGAAAGTATGTACAGTGAGTTAATCAAGAAAATAAATAGCTATAGAAATTTAGCTTTGTAATTCAGCTAACCTGCAAAAATACAGGTTAGTAGTTCAATCAGATTGCCACTGAAATGTAGCAAATTTGAGGGCTTCTGGGCTCTATTTTCTTAAGTAGAGACCAGGGCCTCTTATTTGTCTAAGCAGCAAAAATTTTCTTGATATCTATCACTGCACACTAAGAACAAAGAAGAAAGTTAATCAAAATATAAATTAAAAAAAAGAATTAGTTACCGTGTCTCCTCGGCAAGTGTGCCAAAATTTGATTGAGTTGAAACCTACACACAAAAATATAGGATTTCAGAACATAAGAATAGAATGTGCAAGTACTCAATACTACCACTATAGCGAGTGACTATGCGTGTCATGATCCACAAGGAGAGACTAGCGATGGAAGCTTTTTTGCAAGTACTTTTTTAAGTTGCAAAAAATGGTTAAAGTTCTTCTTTTAGTTCTTGAAAAGAAAAGAAAACTAAGTCACAGTTAAGTTAAGAAGAAAGTGATAGATTGAGAAGATGCGAAAAATAGAAAATAAATTTATACAAAGAAATTAAAAAGAGTGAATAAAAGAGTTAATAGATTGTGGTGATCTAACCTAAATAATTAAAGAAATAAACTAAAAATTACTTACCTCTTTAGTGCTCGTATACTTTGGATCCGTCGCTATGACTTACCTAGTCTTGAAGGTGATCAAGCACGGCATGTAGAATCTTCCCTGTTTTCGATCTACACTACAAATAAATGAGCAAGCTAAACTAACAAAGGAATGGTTGTTCATCGCCATAGGCTATCAAGGGAACTTGCAATGGCGAAATTAGTCTCGAGGCTATTGGATTCACTCGGATTACAAAATATCAGAGGAAAGTAAACGAAAACAAGAGTAAATAAGAAAAAAGAACTTCAATTTGATTCAAATAAACAAAAGAAAAGACTTACTTACACCGGTGTCACCCTCAGTACAAGCTTGCTCTCTTCCTCTATGAAACTTGTCTCTCCTCTCAGTTACATGTAGAAAAGAAAAAAATACATTAAAGAAAAATAAAACTTACACTAAAAAGAATAAAAAACTGGCCTAAGAATCTATCTCTGCTTGATCGTTTCCTGTATACTGAGAAATCCCAGTTTTTATAGGTACAAACCAAAAGAGGGAGAGCGTACGAAGATAGGGAGAGCAAATGCTCCCAAAAAAACTTAACCAAGCCACGAAAATGCGGGTTTGGCTGTGTTTCCGCAGTCAGGGTGTGGCCAGGTAGCCACACCTGGGAGGCACGGGTCGATGCTTTGATGTTTTGGCTTTATCTCCAACTGGATTTTCAGTTTGGGTCCTAAATTTTGACGAAACCTCCTTTTATCTTTAGCTTTAACCAATTGATTTGTAGAGATCTGATTTAACTGATTTTTTTAACTAGTTTTATCTTCTTTGATTTGCGCTGATCTGTCTCGATCTTTGATTTGAATTAATTCTGAATTAAATCAGAATTTTGATGGGCTTTTGGGCTCATTTCTCTTCCCTCTCCCTTAGTAATGGGCCTGCTTATAAATTAGACAATAAATAGGATTAAAAACAGAGTTTATTATATAATAAATATGAGAATGTGATAATAAATATGCTGTATCAGCGACCGATCATGTACTCCTCTAACGAGAAAGGATTAGGAGTTGTGGCTCCAAGATCTTGCGGGATCTATCTTTGTAAAGTATAATCACGGTTACATAGTAAAATCCTTCATTGCGTTAAAGGCGGGTGAAGAGTAGTGGCTCGAACCTCGAGAATAATTCCTATTATTTGCAATTGATTCGCTTAGTTTGCTTTCTCTAAACTTTTCTCTCAATATATATATGTGTTTATCTATTCTCACTACTTCAAGAAAGCAATTACACAGCTTAACTCTTTTTAAAATGGAATCAAAGAGGAGAAGTTCAAAACCCTTCACGGCATATTCGACTTCATTTCTTTTCAAGTGAGTTTTAGATTGGTGGTTCTTATGCTTTAATTTTTTTGTCTATAGCCATAGTGTATTCACCTATTCACCCCCCTCTACGTGAATTTCCATTGATATCAGAGTGAGGACTCTTATTATAGGTTTCACACTAAGACTGAGTCCTATCTTGACCTAGCAAATTACTTGTTGTTCACACACATGGCGAACAATATCAAGACCCACTAATATTTAATGGACCTAACTTTTCCATTTGGAAAGTTAAGATGACAGTTTTCCTACAATCTTAGGAAGTCTTGTTGCTAAGTCTATTACCAAGCCTTTTTCGGCTCCTAATAGTGATGAAGATACTTGTTCTGATATCACTGTTAAGGAGTTTGAGGCCAATGTTAAGACCTACTATGCTCTTTTGCAAGCACTCAATGACGATGACATTTCTAAAGTGATTAATTGCAAATCGGCATATAAGATTTGGAACAATGTTGTTATTACCCATGAGGAGACCTCTTAAGTTAAGAGAACAAAGCTTGATATATTGCGTTCTCAATGTGAGAACTTCAATATGAATGACAGTGAGACTATAGATGATATGATTACAAGATTTACTAAAATCATTAATGGATTTCTTCTTTAGGTGACTCCGTCGACAACGATCAAAAGGTGAGAAAAATTATACATGCATTTCCTCAATCGTGGGAAGTTAAATCAACCACCTTGAACGACTTGAACGACAAAAAAATGGATTTCATGGGGCTTATTGGTAACATAAAGACCAATGAGATTGAAAGAAAAGTAAGAAAAGATAAAGTACTACCAAAGAAGAAGAACATTGCATTCAAATCTTCTCAAATTCTTTCGGATGTTAATGAAGAAATTGACAATGAAGAAGATGATAATGAAGAGCTCTCCCTCTTAGTCAAGAATGTAAGAAGAATGTTTCATAAGAGAGAAAGATTCAACAACTATAGAAAGGCAAAGAAACAAGGTAAAGATGAAAGAAGAAGTAATGAAAGAGGGCAATGATATAACTGTAAGAAGCCCGACCACCTCATTGCGGACTGTCATGAAATGAAGAATAAAGCTTCTTCCACCAAGAAGCCTTTCAAGAAGAAAGCAATGAAGGCCACTTGGGATGATTTGAAAAGCGACTCTGAAGAAGATGTAGATTCGGCCAACCTTTACTTCATGGCACAAGGAGAAACTTTTCTAAGGTAACTTCGGAACCCATTCTTGATGATTTCGAATTAACTCTTGATGAACTCGGTTTTGTTTTTCAAGAATTTGATGAAAATATATTTCCTTTAAATTTCAATATTCTAGGTTGAAAAGAGGAAATGATTTTCTTAAAGAAAAATTAAATGTGGTTTCAAAAGAAAAGGGAGAACTATAGATTTCATTTGAGAAAACTAAGAAGGATTTCAACGATTTCAAAATTGCTAACAAAGGCAAAAGCACTATGATTTCCTTAGAAAAAATGAGTTTGAAGTTTTAAAGAAAAGGATGGATGTTTTGGATTCGGATATTAAAACTTGTGCTTTTTAACAAAAACTAAATTGAGTCTTTGCTTTCAAAAAGGGCACTCACTGCATACATCTCACACCAAGTATACTCACAAAGTGTCACATTCCCATCATCATGCTTTCATGTATGTAAAAGTTTTACTTGTACTCATTGAAGTCGAAAAGGCAATTTAGATTAGTTTTGTAATAATAGATTACTGATAAATAGAAATAATTGGGTTCGAAATACTAATCCTCATGGACCCAAAAAGATTTGGGTGCCAAAATCAACACCCTCTATTTCTATAGATGCAGGTACACCAAACCTTCAAGATGTAGAGAATGGTGGTACCTTGATAGTGATTGTTCAAGTCACATGACTTCGGATATTAAGAATTTTGCAACAATATCAAGGTCAAAGAAAGGTGGTACCATCACTTTCGGAGATGATTCAAAGGACACATCATCGGTTACGGTAATGTGAAGATGGTACATCCCATCAATGAAAATGTTGCTTTAATAAATAGTTTGAAGCATAATCTTTTAAGTATTAGTCAGATTTGTGATAAAAGTTTTAAGTCATCTTTCATTCTTTTACTTGTATAGTTGTGGATGATTAAAAATACTTGCATATTTTCCGAATTTAGAGAGAACAATGTTTATATTGTTGATTTACTTAATCCTGATTACAATGCAAATATTTTTTGGTATTAAATGAAGATTTTTGGCTTTGACATAGAAGACTAGGACATGTATCCTTTGATCATCTAGCTGATCGGGTAAAACCAGGTACAAGAAGTCTTTGCACAAGATTTAGGTATTTAAAGAGATGGTTCAATGTTTAGAGTTCACCTTTGGATCTGTTTACTTCAAATATGTAATTGATATACCTTGTTCCAATCTTCCGCTATAGCATAAAGCTATACCGAGTCGAACCACAAGGAGAGCTAGCGTAGAAGCGTTACGATACACGTGAGAAAGGAAACGAGAATTCTTCTCTGCTTAAAAGAATGAATAAAATACAAGAAATGAATGAAAGAGTGTATGGATATGTTCATGGTGGTAAGTGAAAACAAATCAAGAGAGGTTTGTTGTATTCACACTAAAAGAAAAGAAAACTCTAGAAAAGATTGATTGAAATAAAACCATGACTAGCTAACCTTAACTACCTTGCTAAAGACTTACTAAACTCCGTGATAGTGATGCGTGCCTCATGTTGATTCATCGGCATGAATACGTCTTGCTTGTGGTCTAATTACTTTCTCACTTGGATGATGGGGATTCATTCTTGGACTTGTCTTGTAGCCTCCATAGATGGTCATAGGCCTACAAATAGACTTTCACTAATGGAATCAAAAGAGCTACACTCAAGTGATGCAAATGAAGAACATACAACATTCACTAATGGAAGTAGTGAAGTTATACATCAAATAGCATATTGGTGCTTCCATCTCCATGTTCCATCAAGGCACTAGTTCGAAGACTAGGCTCCAAGTGAGGCACACATGAATCATATGGAGAATTACAACAAGATACTTGCCAAGAAATGAAAAGAAACCCATCGGAGAAGAGAAAATCATACAAATTGCAAGATGAAGTAAAGCAATCACCCATGAGTTAGAAGTTAGCAAGGTAGTGGTTAGCTAGTACATGGAGAAAGAATTAGCTACACACCATTACAAAGAAAAGCTAAACATGAATAAATTGCTAGAAAGTAAACAAAGCAAGTAAGGAAGAAAACAAACTAGAATCAAGCTCAAGTAGAGTAGATGAGAATGGATCAATCCTTGTATAGCTCCAAGTTGTCACTCCTTATTGATACAAGCTCTCTCTCTCATACAACTCTCTCTTGCAATGAAATCTAGGGAGAAGAAGATCATAGAGAGCTAAAAACCCTAAACAAAAACTATCAAAATACAAAACTATGAACTAAACTCTCTCTCTTCTCTGATCAGTCTCTGTACGCAGGTGAAGGTCCAGTATTTATAGCAGAAATGAGAAGCTTCGAGATCAAAGTTTGTTGCCACAAAATCCGGGGCTCAACAGCCAGGATCTTGCCGCGCCCATGCCGCGCCCGCGGCAAGATCTGGGCCGTTGATCTGGATTTTTCTGTTGGAGTTTGTTGAGAGTTAGTTTGGCCACGTGGTATATCCAGAATCTTCATTTGTTGCGAGGATCTCTCTGGATCTTGATTGAGATTGGCTTTATCTTTAATCTTTTAATTAATCACCTTAATTATTGCTAATTAAGGTAATTAATGGCTAACTCTCCTTTAAGTATGTACCTGCAAATATGTAGAGAAGAGGAGTAAAAATCACATTTATTTGTAATATGCATGGGGATTATGATGTAAAATATGCAATATTGGATACTAATCACTAGCCTGTATTAGTTCTAAGGATGTAGTTAGAGGTATCCCTAAGTTGAAGTTTGGAAAGATCATTTATGTGATGCATGCCAACATGATAAACAAATGAAATCATCTTTTAAATTAATTAAGGATGTCATGACTACTCTCATTATAATTGATACATATGGATTTGTTTGATCCCACTCAAGTTAAGAGCTTGAGTGAGAATGATATGTATTTATTTTGGTTGATGATTTCTCGAGGTTTACTTAGTTTTTCTTCCTTGGACACAAACCTTTTCATTTTTCAATGTATTTTGCAAGAGAGTGTAAAAGAAAAAGATTTTTCAATTGTGCATATTCGTAGCGAAAGAGTAGTGAAAGAGGTGGTGAATTCATTAAACATTTTTCAATTATTTATTGTGAAGAACATGAAATAAAGCATAAGTTTTTTTACCAAGAACCCCACAATAAAATGAGGTAGTTGAACGAAAAAATCGGACACTCTAAGAGATGGGATTTGATACCAAGTGTAGGATCTAAAAATTACGTCAACACTCAAACAAAGATATTAGAGTTAAATAAAAGAACTTGCATAAAAGAAATAAATCACAGAAAGTAAATCAAACGCAAACACAAGTGATTTATTCTGATTCGGTTCTCTTGACCTACATCCAGTCCCTAAGCCACCCGCTTGAGATTTTCCTTTAACCTTTGATTTTGTACACCCAAAATCAACACCTTGTATACCACTTGACAAATCCCCTTTACCAATGTATACAACTCTTCTTACAAATCAAGAAGACGACAACACACCTTATACAACTTCTCTTCAACCCGAAGACGCTCTTGTACAATCTTTCTCTTTGAGTGATTACAAACAATCCTATAAGCCTTGAATCTGTATATGATCGTGAACAAGGACTCTTATAGGTGGACTCTCAGAAATCTTCACTAAAGGATTAGAATTGAGTGAAGAATTGAAAGTGGAAACAGCTTTCTAAAAACAGCTTTTTGAACAGAATTTTTAGGCAGAAAACTATTGATACGAATAGGTGTATTTAGCCTAGGACAACATCCCTATTTATACCTGAAATCTATGGTCAGTTAGGGTAGTTTTTAGGATAAATTTGAATATTAAAACGTTGGATAAAATACCAGAAATCAGAAACTGCCATTAGTTGACTTGACTCTATGGGTTAGTCGACTAGAAGAACAACTTTTGCCTATATAGTCAACTAATAAAGGGGGCAAGTCGACTAGGGAATGGCTGATACAAAAGACATGTTTCTGAAAACTGAATATAGTCGACCAGTAGAAGGTATAAAGTCTGCTAGACCATATATTAGTCGACTATAAAGACGTATAGGTCGACTAATAATGCATACAGATCAGAAACAGAAAGTTGATATGCATCTTAGGCAAAGGCTAAGTAGACTATAATAAGAAGTTTAGTCGATTATAGCTGTTATAAGTTGACTATTCAAATGTATAAGTCAATTACAAGGGCTTATGATGTGTGTGTGTGTTCAAGGCTTTTAACATTCTAATAAATATTACAATACACATCCATAACCATTATTCTTGAGAAGTCTTGAGCATGTAGAACTCTTGTATAAACTTGTGAGATAGAGTTTCAATGAAATGACTTCACAAATGTATCAACAGAATCAAGTTTCAACATTCTCCCCTTTTTGATGATGACACTTTATGTGCATGAAAAAACCCCCATGCAGAGAATATGTTATATTTCTCCCTCTGCGTAGAACAGGTTATAACAGATATAGAAAAACATGTGTTCTCCATCTGCAAAAAAATATATCATAACATATATATACATATGATAAATGTTTGAAATATTTTTATTATTAAACTTTTTATTTGGTACCTGAAAGATAAACATTAAAATGGTACCAATCATTTATAAGATTAAAGCATTAATCTTTAGGAATTCAAACCCAATTTGAATTTAGTTTCCATCTGTTAGTATAAAATATATTGCATGATACATATAGAATGTATGTATGATGCAATATAAGTATTTTTATCAACAATGCTTAAGTTTTTAGGAATCTGAATTTATTCTTAATTTTTTTAAATAATATTAGTATTTTTCACAAAAGAATTATATGGATTATGATTCTTTTTACAAACATGTATAGATTTTCCACTTTGATTTAAGAATCCAAGACCATAATGATTATGTGACATCTTTTGATATGATAACAAATCATTTAACTTTTCTTTTTCTTGATTAAATTTAGTTATATTTTTCAAAATCTCTTCATACTTCATTTTAAAACTCGATATGTCTTTATTTAAAATAGAAATTCTTTCATTTAAAGACAAAGTTTCCTTTTTAAGCATAACATTTTCTTTTATAAAATTCTCACCATCCTTTTTTAAAGATGATATCACTTTTTCAAAATCATCTTTTTGAGAATTTATAGAAGAAATTTGAGAAACATAACATGAATTTTCTATGAAAAGTTTTTCATTTTCCTTTGACAAAACTTTATTCTTTATCTTTCATTCTTAAGATCATTGTATAATTCATGAAATGCATCTAAGAGTTCAGTATATTATACCTCATCTTCTTCTTGAGTCATGAAATAAATGTTGGCATGTTCAGTGGCTTCTTCGTCAGAGGAAGAGGAATCACTATTTTTCCATGATGCTTGATAGTCTTTATTCTTTTTGAACTTTTTGGTCTTGTATTTACCTTTGTTTTTGAGCAATAGGCAATCCTTCTTCATACGATCTGTTTTATTACAATTAAAACATTTAAACTTATTTTGCTTCAAGAACTTTCTGAATTTTCTTGAGAGCATTGCCATCTCCTATTCATCGTCATCTGAATTGTCCGTATTTGAGGATGTATAGAAGACAACTTCTTTCTTCTTTGAGAAAGGTTGTTGTTCATCCTTCTTTCTGTCTTCCAGTTGTACTTCATGTGTCATTAAATTACCAATGAGGTTTTCTAATGACATAGTGGAGAGATCATTTGCTTCTTCGATTGCAGTTGTCTTCTTCTCCCAATCTGATGTGAGTGCACGAAGGATCTTGCGAACTTTTCGACTTGGGTGTATTTATTTCCAAGGGATGCTAAGAAATTTGTTATGTTGGTGAACTTTGTAACCATTTCTGAGATGATTTCATTCTCCTTCATTTTTAATAGTTCAAACCTGTGGAAAAGAATAGAAATTTTAGATTCTTTAATCTTATTGTGCCTTTATGTGTTACCTGTAGAGTGTGCCATATTTGATTTGCAGATGTGGTCGTTGACACACGATTGAATTCTTTTTTGGTTAAGGCACAGAATAATGCATTCATCGCTTTGGCATCAAGGTTCGTATTCTTCTTTTAATCATCACTCCAAGCGCTGTAATTGGTAGTCGGTTTGGTGTACGCTGCTTATACTATATTCCATAGTTCGTAGTTAAGCGATTCCAAGTAAATCTTTATTCTATACTTCCTGTAGTTATAGTTGGATCCATCAAATAGTGGTGGACGTTGTGTAGAATGTCCTTCTCTGAATTGCGATGAAGGAAACTCCTTGCCATTCTTATAGGTGTTGACTGGGTATACAGGGCTCTGATAGAGTATGCCGGGCCGGGCTCTGATACCAATTGTTGGTCCCTATTTGATACCAATTGTAGGATCTAAAAATTACATCAACGCTCAAACAAAGTTATTAGAGTTAAATAAAAGAACTTGCATAAAAAGAAATAGATCACAGAAAGTAAATCAAACGCAAACACAAGTGATTTATCCTGATTCGGTCCTCTTGACCTACATCCAGTCCCCAAGCCACCCGCTTGAGATTTTCTTTTAACCTTTGATTTTGTACACCCAAATCAACACCTTGTATACCACTTGACAAATTCCTTTACCAAATGTATACAATTCTTCTTACAAACCAAGAAGACGACAACATCCTGTACAACCTCTCTTTAACCTGAAGACGCTCTTGTACAATCTTTCTCTTTGAGTGATAACGAACAATCCTATAAGCCTTGAATCTTTATGTGATCGTGAATAAGGACTCTTATAGGTGGACTCTCAGAAATCTTCACTAAAGGATTAGAATTTGAGTGAAGAACTGAAATTGGAAACAGTTTTTTGAAAGATAGCTTTTTGAACAGAGTTTTTAGGCAGAAAACTATTGATATGAATTGGTGTATTTAGCCTAGGACAACATCCCTATTTATAGCTAAAATCTATGGTCAGTTAGGGTAGTTATCAGGACAAATTTGAATATTGAAACGTTGGATAAAATACAGAAATTAAAAACTGTCTAACAGTTAGAAACTGCCATTAGTCGACTTGAGTCTATGGGTTAGTCGACTAGAAGAACAACTTTTGCCTATATTAGTCGACTAATAAAGGGGGCAAGTCGACTAGGGAATGACTGATACAAAAGACATGTTTCTGAAAACTGAATATAGTCGACCAGTAGAAGGTATAAGACGACTAGACCATATATTAGTTGACTATAAAGACGTATAAGTCGACTAATAGTGCATACAGATCAGAAACAGAAAGTTGGTATGCATCTTAGGCAAAGGCTAAGTCAACTATAATAAGAAGTTTAGTCGACTATAGCTGTTATAAGTCGACTAATCAAATGTATAAGTCGACTACAAGGGCTTATGATGTGTTTGTGTGTTCAAGACTTTTAACATTCTAATAAATATTACAATACACATCCATAACCATTATTCTTGGGAAGTCTTGAGCATGTAGAACTCTTGTATAAACTTGAGAGATAGAGCTCCAATGAAATGGCTTCACAAATGTATCATCAGAATCAAGTTTCAACAACAAGACCATGATAAATGAGTATAACCTCCCTCAATATTTATGAGCTGAGACTGTTAATACTTCATGTTATATTAATAACAGAATTTATTTTCAAATTTTTTGAGAAAACTCCTTTTGAGATTTATCACTTGAAAAAGTCAAATGTTTCGTATTTAAAAGTTTTTTGTTGCAAATACTTTGTTTTGAATACAAGAGAAGTTTTAAGTAAATTTGATTCAAAAATTTTTGAAGATATTTTTGTTAGTTAATCTTCAAATAGTAAAACTTATAGAATTTTCAATAGATCCACTTTGACTATAGAAGAATCCATGAATGTCATATTTGAAGAATTTAACAAGTTTGTTAAGAATGCTTTAGATATTGAGATTAATTTCTCACGTGAAGATTTGGAGAAAACTACACTTAAGGAAGCTCCCATTCGAGAAGATTCCAAGGATGAAGGATCAAGCAAAAATGATAAAGAAGGATGTCTAAAAGAACAAGTTCAACTTTTTCTAAAAGATTAGAAGTACGTCTCAAGTCATCCAAAGAAACTCATCATCGATGAAGTATCTAAGAGACTATCCAGTAGATCTAATGTTCATAATATGTGGTTTTGTTGCTTTTATTTCACGTATAGAACCTACAAATATTCCTGAGGCTGAGGTTGACTCCTGTAGGTTACTTGCTATGCAAGAGGAGCTCAATCAATTTGAGCGTAATCAAGTATAGAGACTTGTTCCTAGACCCCAAGATATACCACCTATTGGTACTAAGTGGGTGTTATAAACAAGCTGGATGAGTCAGGTACCATTATTATAAACAAGGCTAGGACGGTTGCCCAAGGTTACAATCAAATTAAGAGAATTGATTTTGAGAAAAACCTTTGTACCGGTTGCATGACTCGAAACCATAATAATGACTCTAGCATATACATCATATAAAAATTTCACACTATATCAGATGGATGTAAAAAGTGCTTTTCCAAATGGATTCATAGAAAATAAAGTGTATATTGAACAACCCCCCGGATTTGTTGATCACATACATCCTGACTATATATACAAGTTAGATAAAGCTTTTTATGGTTTAAAACAAGCTCCAAGAGCTTAATATAAAAGGCTTAGTAATTTCTTTCTCAACAAGGGTTTTAACAAAGGTAAGGTAGATACCACATTGGTTACTATATTGATAAATATATCTTAATTGTTCAAATTTATGACGGATGATATCATATTTGGTTCTACTAATAATGATTTATGTAAATATTTTAAAATTTGCATGAAAGAAGAATTCGAGATGAGCATGATGGGTGAACTTAACTATTTTCTAGGACTTCAAATCAAGCAAAAGGAGGATGTGATCTTCTTGAATCAAGAAAAATACACAAAAGAGCTGATCAAGAAGTTTGGTGTAGAGAATGTGAAACCTTGCAAAACACCCATGGCCACCACTACAAAGCTTGACAAGGACGACCTAGGTAAGGTGTTGATATAAAAGTATATAGAGGTATGATAGTAGCTTGTTATATTTAACGGCAAGTATGCCAAATATCATGTTTAGTGTTTACGGGTGTGCTTGTTTTCAATCATATCTAAAGAATCACATTTATTTGTGGTTAAACGTATTGTTAGATACTTAGAGGGCATAATCAACTTGGGTTTATGGCATCTAAGAATTGGTCAATTTACAATGAAAATTTTTCGGATGCCGACTATGCGGGTTGTAGAGTAGATTGAAAGAGTACAAGTGAAATATGTCAATTTTTTGGTAATTGTCTTATTTCATGATCCTCTAAGAAACAAAATTCAGTAGCACTCTCAACCGCCGAAGCAGAGTATGCTACAGCGGGTACTTGTTGTGCACAAGTACTTTAAATGAAACATACTTTACTCGATTATGATTTGCATTTTGACCATGTCAAGATTTTTTGTGATAATACTAGCACATTCATATGATGAAAAATGCAAATCAGCATAGTAAAACCAAATATATTGAGATTAGGTATCATTTTCTATGAGACTACTTTGAAAAAGGGGATATTGATATAGATTATGTACCTACTTCAGTGCAATTAGTAGATATTTTTATAAAAGCAGTGGATTTTTCCAATTTACGTTTATCTGTGGTGAATTAAATCTATGCATTATGGACAATTAATTTTCATGTTTACCATTATTTTATTCATGTTTTTGGCCGTTTTTATTTTCAATTTTTTTCTTTCTTGCTCTTTTGTTTAAATTCTGTTTACTGTCGACAGTCAGGAAAGTACTGCCGACAATCTAAGTATATATCTGTTTTATATCTCCTTCTGTTGACAATTAACCAAATCAATTGATAGACGACTGTCAATAGTTTTAAAAGGCCTGTCGATAGTATCAACAGTTACAGCAAAAATCAGGCTATTTAATCCTTTTCCCCACTTTATTTCTTCTCCAACCTTCTCTCTCCTCTGACTTCTCCTCTCAAAATCTCTAAATCGCTGGTTCTCTCTCTCTCTCCTCCTGAGTAGTCCCATCATTTTCTTGAGTAGATTCAACATTCATTACATAATCTCTACTTTAATTGGGTAAGATCCTCCTCCTCCCATTTCTATTTCTATTTTAGCCCTAGTTATTTTTATCTTCATCATGTTTAAGAGATCTAGAACTGATGTTGGATCTTCTAGGACTTCTAGATAGTTTTTTACTAGATCTAAGAAATCTAATGTTCTTAGAACTAGAACTCCTCCATCTCGTTTGAGATTTGTGAGCAACATTGCTCTAGAGAAACTCAACAGTAGATTTTCTAAGAGATCTGTTCTCTCTGGTAAGCCATCAATCTGGCTAGTTTTGCTGAGTATCATAATGAGGATCCGTTTGTTAGACTAGGTTGGAAGGTATTTCTTAAGATAATTGAGAAAATCTATCCCAATCTTATTCAAACTTTTTATGCCATTTTTACTATAGATGAGGATAATATTATTCACAGTCGGGTTGATGGTATTGATGTCACTCTATCAGCTAATGATATAGCTTATATTCTGGCCCTTCTTGGTGAAGGTTTTGATATTTTCTCTTAGCACTTGAACTCTTTTGATTTCTACCCTGAAGGAAAAACTCGTGAGATTACCTCCAGGCTTATCCACAGTAATAGTAACCCGTGTCTCACATTGATTGACAAGGTCTCTTGATTAGTAGTGAAAAGTGCATTTTTATCATCATATTTACCATCACATTTTCATATTTATTCATTTAATTCTGCACATTTATTAATAATTTGTAATTTATTGTGTGCAGGCCTCGAATTATTATTTTAACAATAAATAAAGCTTAAAGAGCCCAAAAGCCCAGATCCAAGCCCATGTTTGAAGCCCAGGTGTAAAAGTGCAAATATCAATTATCAAAATTGCAAATACACAAGGGCCAAAGTTGCAAATACAAAGAAGAGGGAAGGATAGACTTCTATTCAACCCTAAACACTTGCAGGATGAGGATAAAAGCTAAAAGAAGAGAAGGAAAATTCGTGGAAAAGATTTGGGATCTAGGTAACTTGATTCCCAAGTTATAGCCAAATCCAAAGATTAAGAGCCAGGATGCAATTTCTAGAAGGAAACGCCCAGATGGACGGACCAGGAGAGGCCACGCGCCAAAGCGCGTGGCATTTGGCTACAAAAGTGCCGCGTTTCCGCGGCAAATTTCCCATTTCCGCGGCATTTCTGACGAGTCTGGGGATCAGCTTTCGTGGGAGAGTTGTAACTGGACTCTAACTCCTTCTGCACCTATAAATACCCCCTGCAGTGCAACGTCCAGAGGCGAGCCAAGGGCCAAAAGCTAGGGTTTTAGGTTTTAGGTTAAATTTTCTTTCCTCTGTAAATTTCTATTTTCTTTTTGTAAAAACTGAGAGGAGATGATGTATTCATGGAGGAAGGGATCTACTTGTACTGATGGTGACAGTCGGTGTAAGTTCTATTTTTCCACCATTGTTTAATAATCAAATCGAGGTTTGCTTTTATTTTTGTATTGTTTTATTTTCTTTTCTTCTTATTTAATCTTGTGTATCTCAGTATTTACTTCCTTCTATTTGTTCTCTAATGTCTTGCCCACCATGAGATCCAACTGCTTCGAGAATACCTAGCCGAAGAAGGAACCTTGACGGCCCATGGCGATGAACAGGTCTTCATAGCTTGTTTTTCATTTCCTCGAGTAGATTAAGAAGGCGGACGATCCCATAAGCCGTGCTTGTACGCCTTCCAAGAAAAGGTAAATCATCGCAACGGTTCAAACGGTAAGCAGACTAAAGAGGTAAGTTTCTTTTCTTTTCTTTTCTTTTTGTAGATTAAATCCCAACTTCTCCATATTCTTTTCTACCACCCATTGTAAATACCACTTCCTTTCTAACTATTTAATAATAAAAAGATAATTTTTAGAGATAACTTTCTTAACGCTTCCATCGCAGTCCCTCCTTGAGGATCACGACCCGCATGGCCCTGCTACCGCGGATTAGAACTGAGACTTGCACATCATATTCTAAAATACTATATTTTTGTGTGCAGGAAAAATCAGTCAACAAAAATTGGCGCCGTTGCCGGGGAGGGACGGTAAGTTATTCTCTAATAAAAAAATATTTTTATTAACTAATTCTTTATTCTTTTCTATTTGCAGGTTTGGAGAACAGAAACAGAAAAACAGAAGCAGCAGTGGACATATAGCTATTCTGTGCCTCTGCCCTCGAAGGCAGAGCATCAGAATCTACTGTATTGCCGCAGATCCGCGGCCCTAGCCGTGGAAACGCGGCTGCAGTAGTGAATTACTAACTGCAGTTTTTTGCAGGGTGCTTCAAATTAAAAATACTGCTTTATGCTCTGTTCTTATTTGTTCTGTGATATACTTGTATACTGCTAATTAATTCAACAGTAAATTATTTGTTGTTAAAAAATAAAAATTGATTAGACGTTTGCATATTAGGCACGTGTCTTTTCAATTACTTTATTTTTACTGTTGAAGAGTGCTGGAGTAAGGTACGTACGCATTGCATGTAGAATAGGACTCATCTCTTGGTTGATTTTCTGCTTTGAGTGAATCTTATCTATTTATCTTGTACACTTGCACTAATTCATCTTAAGGGCATAACCCATTAACAAGATAAGGTAGGGATTTCATCACCCTTCCTTAGCCCAAAATCATATCCCAAGCACTCACTAACCCAAGCCTAACTAAAAAAGAGTAGACGTTGGCCCTAGGGACATCTCGGACTCAATAGGAAATTATCCTAAGGGGGAACAGTGCTGGAAGTTGACTCTTGCCAAATCAGTGTCTAGGAAAGGGATTGAGGGCCGAAAGCCTGAAGATTGGTGGTTATTTAATTAAGGAACGTCTTTGACGGAAAACCTCCCACCACTCTTGCCCTGACCTGGCTGATTAACTCGTGGTCAAAATCTGCACCCGACCTCCCGTGGACAGTCTAATCAGTTAGGAGTCGTCTAGGTCATAGGTCTACCCTAATTTAGGTTAGAATTTTTTTTTTTTTATTTGTTTTCTTTTTGTTTTGTTTGTGTTGGTGTGATATGGCATATAATAATAATTCCATTTTAATCCATATTACACCCCTAACTATTATTCGGATATTACCAACCCGGCATACTCTAACTTTGACCAATCTAGTGTGCCGGAATGGTCTTATCCGAATGAATATAACCCACACCCCCCATCTTATGACTATAATTTCCATAATAATTTCAACTCGTCACAGAGTTCATGGGTTTCGAGTCCCCCGAGTCTAATTCTCAACCAAATTGTCCTCCATATCCATCTAGTCCACATTCTTTCCAAGATTCATACTCAGATCTACCCATTCAGAATAGAAAACCATCTATCAGGGAAATGATGAGTATGCACGAGTCCAAGCAACAACCACCATCAATCTTAGACATGATGATGCGTGAGTCCACCGACTCACAACTTCATCACGATCTCACTTCCTCTTTCCAAATCCAATTCCAAAAGAGGCTTGAAGCCATGACTCAGGCTAGATTAGCTCGCGAGCATGATTTAGATATGATGGTTCAATCTTTGCGTTCTTACAGTTCGGCAAATTCTGATATCGCTGACCACTCTCTTAGAGCCGACGAACCAAGTTGCTTTGGACAACAAGATTCTATTTCAGTGCCATCATCTGAACTTGCCGAAACTCCAATTCTTGATAATTTGACAAGTTTTTCCTTTCCTGAAATAGAACTTGAGCATGAATATGATCATGATCTCCCACTTGATGATTCAATTTTATTTCCTGATCCAATAATGACTCCAGTGTCTCCACCTGATTTCACTTCTCCTGAGTCAACATTGGATCCTATTCCAATTCATTATGAAATTGAATCACCCATTTTAGATGATCATATTGAACTTGACCTAGATTCTCACAATCTCTTTACTTCTGAAACTGATTGTACAATTCTGACGGAAGATGTTGACCTTAGTTTTGAAGAATTGTATGGCGATGAGCTAGAATTCCTTAATATTGGAAGTAAAGAGATATCACCCATATTAGGTCACATTCCATTGTGGGAAGAAGATTGTGGACTTGAGTTTCAATTTCTTGACTTGGACCCAATTCTTGAACCTAGCCCGACTCCTGAGCCCTTACTTGATTTGAGCATTTTCCCTAAGTCGGTATTCGTTCCCGCACCTATATTGTCCAAATCAATAATTCCATCTTTTCATACTCCATTTTGGGACAAAGAGGTTGAGACAATTAACTCTGAAATTTATTATGAAATTTGGAAATTTGATGGGGTGGAAATACTAAAAAATGATTATATATATATTTTAGTGGGTTATGTAAGGAAAATTTCTGGTGGGTTCCACCAAATTATTTGTTATCTTGATTGGGCCGCATTTCGTGGACCAATTAGACCACCTCCGGAACCACCACCCTAAGGTAACTTCCGCCTTCCCTTGTTCTGTTTCATGCATATATGCATTCATTCATACATTGAGGACAATGCATGAGATAAGTGTGGGGGTGGGCTTTACTAACATACTAACATAAGTAGATACTAACAAAATTTGCTAATAAAAAAAATTTTAAAAATTTAAAAAAAAATGTTATAAAAAGGAAGTATTTTGACTTATTTTTTGAAAGAAATCTAAGTTAGTTTTAAGGATTAGGAAAATCATGATTAGAATTTCTAAAAACTTGGTCAAAATAAATAAATTGTTTTAAATTTTAGGTATAGGAGAGAAATTGAATAAATAGTTAGTCTTAATTTTTACCTTAATGAAATGTGCATACCAAATGCATATCTAGGACTCTAAGACAAAGACCTTGTGCCTCATAAAAAAAAAAGAAAAAAAAAAAGAAAAAAAAATCACCAATTAAGCTGATACATGTGCCTCAAGAAGCATAAGTATTCATGCCTAAAGGTGAGTAAATAAAATAAAGTCCTTAGTTTTGGGGCCTAGTTCACTCGAATTTGACTCCGCGGGGTGTTTTCTCACCTGGTGCCCTAAAGCCAACCGGTTTGGGAGTCATCGACTTTAAATTCGTTACATGGGTGGATTAGAAAGCCTAAGAAGACTAAGAAATATAATATATGTATTAACACATCTAATAATCAATTAGTTAGGTATGAGGGCCTCAAGAAGCCTTGATGCTTACACGAAAGAAAATTAGATGCGTTATACATATTAAAAAAATAAAAAATAAAAAAAAAGAAAAAAAAATATATAAAGAGGCATGAGAGTCCAAGTTAAGGAATTCCTAGTAAAAACATAAGGATGCATATGATTTTTGGTAACGAAAAAGACTATATTAGAAATTCAATTTTAATTCTTACCTAAAATGGAAAACAATTAACTTTATTAAGACTAAGTTAAAGAATGAATAAAAATGAGGATCCTAAAACTTATAGACTACTTAGTCTCTTCAAATATAATTCAAATATTTTCCTTTTTATGGATTTTGTGGGTGCAATCCGCTGAAAACCCTCACGAGACAACACTCGTCCTCTAGGGTAACCTAGAGGTTTAACAGCTTGTTGCACGTGCTAAGTGCAATCGTGATTCCTACGAAAGTGAGTTAGGTTAGATTAACTTTTCATTTCTTTTTCTTTTTCTTTGTTTTACTCGAGGACGAGCAAAAAGATAAGTGTGGGGTGTGATTAGTAGTGAAAAGTACATTTTTATCATTATTTACCATCACATTTTCATATTTATTCATTTAATTCTGCACATTTATTAATAATTTGTAATTTATTGTGTGCAGGCCTCGAATTATTATTTTAACAATAAATAAAGCTTAAAGAGCCCAAAAGCCCAGATCCAAGCCCATGTTTGAAGCCCAGGTGTAAAAGTGCAAATATCAATTGTCAAAATTGCAAATACACAAGGGCCAAAGTTGCAAATACAAAGAAGAGGGAAGGATAGACTTCTATTCAACCTAAACACTTGCAGGATGAGGATAAAAGCTAAAAGAAGAGAAGGAAAATTCGTGGAAAAGATTTGGGATCTAGGTAACTTGATTCCCAAGTTATAGCCAAATCCAAAGATTAAGAGCCAGGATGCAATTTCTAGAAGGAAACGCCCAGATGGACGGACCAGGAGAGGCCACGCGCCAAAGAGCGTGGCATTTGGCTACAAAAGTGCCGCGTTTCCGCGGCAATTTCCCATTTCCGCGGCATTTCTGACGAGTCTGGGGATCAGCTTTCGTGGGAGAGTTGTAACTGGACTCTAACTCCTTCTGCACCTATAAATACCCCCTGCAGTGCAACGTCCAGAGGCGAGCCAAGGGCCAAAAGCTAGGGTTTTAGGTTTTAGGTTAAATTTTCTTTCCTCTGTAAATTTCTATTTTCTTTTTGTAAAAACTGAGAGGAGATGATGTATTCATGGAGGAAGGGATCTACTTGTACTGATGGTGACAGTTGGTGTAAGTTCTATTTTTCCACCATTGTTTAATAATCAAATCGAGGTGCTTTTATTTTTGTATTGTTTTATTTTCTTTTCTTCTTATTTAATCTTGTGTATCTCAGTATTTACTTCCTTCTATTTGTTCTCTAATGTCTTGCCCACCATGAGATCCAACTGCTTCGAGAATACCTAGCCGAAGAAGGAACCTTGACGGCCCATGGCGATGAACAGGTCTTCATAGCTTATTTTTCATTTCGTAGAGTAGATTAAGAAGGCGGACGATCCCATAAGCCGTGCTTGTACGCCTTCCAAGAAAAGGTAAATCATCGCAACGGTTCAAACGGTAAGCAGACTAAAGAGGTAAGTTTCTTTCTTTTTCTTTTCTTTTTGTAGATTAAATCCCAACTTCTCCATATTCTTTTCTACCACCCATTGTAAATACCACTTCCTTTCTAACTATTTAATAATAAAAAGATAATTTTTAGAGATAACTTTCTTAACGCTTCCATCGCAGTCCCTCCTTGAGGATCACGACCCGCATAGCCCTGCTACCGCGGATTAGAACTGAGACTTGCACATCATATTCTAAAATACTATATTTTTGTGTGCAGGAAAAATCAGTCAACATCTCTCTTCTCACCATCCCTTGTCAAATCTTAGCTAAGATCATCATGCCGGATATTCTTCCTAAGTTCGGAGAATATGATAAAGCGAGAGGGTGTCTCACTCTTTTAATTTACTGTATTATGAAAAGCTTTCGGTTAATCTCTCCAAGCTAATGTTTGACAATAAGGCTGCTGACAGCTTTGAGCATAAGAACTCACCCTACGGTATGGTCCTAACTATTTTCTTTGACTTTTAGGGAGTTG
The DNA here is from genome assembly GCA_038442645.1 of Agave tequilana. NCBI lineage: Eukaryota > Viridiplantae > Streptophyta > Magnoliopsida > Asparagales > Asparagaceae > Agave > Agave tequilana. Next base: position 56,955 of record JAVJIF010003633.1, on the reverse strand, counting down.
ACCTATCTGAGGTACCCTTCATTACTCCTCCTAGAGCCTTTGACAGGAACTTTCTTAGCCGTATGTTGAGTCATATCTCTAAACCTGCTCAGGATATTTCTTCTGATGAAGAAGAAGACATTCTTGTACCTAAACCCCAGCATACTTCTCCTCCTATTGTCCCTCATATTCATCCTTATTCTATACTTTTTGCCTCCGTCACTCAGCTCACTCTATCTCATAATCAACTTCAGATGACTATTATTTCACTACCGCCCACATTGCATCCTCACAGAGACTTGTTGAGCAGCATCTCACTCAGATTCAACATCATTTAAGTTATGAGATTCCACCTCCATCTCAATACATTCATCCCTTTACTGACCCTCCATTTTCATTATATGACCCTCCATTTCCATCATATGACCCATGACCTATTTCTGCTATTGACTTTCCTCCTTAAGGAGATGCAGATCCTGCTGGCGGTGCCTTGGCTCTTTTGATTGATGACAAAAGGGGGGAGAAACTACTCAAGACGGCGTACATTGTATATTTGGATTTTGCATTTTATGTTGTTTATGTATTTTTGTTATGTTTATTCATGTTTCAATACCTGTTATGTCTATGTTTTAGCTTGAACTTAGTATTGTAAAAACTCTTGTTATAATATACAATCTATTATGGTGTTAGCTTATCTAATTGGAGGTTGGTGGTTTGGTTGGATATTAGATTTGTTTTTGCGTACCATATTAATTGATGTTAAGATTCATGTATGCAAATTATTGATGATATATTTCATATTCAATTTATGCATCATTTCAGGGAGTTTATCCATTAATTTCTTTCCCAAAATATTCATGAGTTTTGTTATCTTCAAAAAGGGGGATATTATTGGCCAAAGGGTACAATCGTTTCTCCGTTTTAATAATGACTCACTCATGAATATTTAAAAAATCTAATATATATGCTTTTCAATATTTATAAATTTCAAGTTATCTTCTATATCGGTTCATATTGAAGTCATGCTACGAAATCAAAATGGTGATACTCTCGATATTATGAAGATGAGCATGGATGTAATATTATATAAGTTTATTTTATATTTTATAGAACATTAAAGTTTAGTATTAAAAGAAGAGCTCAAAGGATTACACACACATACTTATATTTATCAAAATTTTCTTTAAAATATTTTCAAAACAATGTTTACTTTAAGTTTTCAAAAGACAACTCGGATTGTCGACAGTTCCCTGTTGGACTACCGACAAGCAGCCCAAGAACTGTCGACAGACTCTGTGCAGAGAACTGTCAACAGGGTTTCCCGAAAGGAGGGTTTTCAAAATTATCATGGTGACTGTTTACAACTATATTGGACTGTGAACGGCTGATACTACATATATCAGTATTAGATTATCGATAGTCTCATTGAACTGTCGATAGGTCCCTTATTTTTTAGAACAATACATTAGGTATTGTCGACAATCCTATTTGACTGTCAATAGTATATATGACCGTTTAGCCTTTTTGACTGTGTATTTAAAATGTGGTTTTATGAATATATTCCATAATTAGAGAGTTAAATAACTATTTTCTCAAAACCTATAAATATAAGTATTTTCTTTAGTTTTATATTGAGTTTTTGAGGTGAAAATTATTAGTATCCTCTGAAAGAATTTTAGTGTTCAAAATTTCCTTTCTTCACAATGTTTTTTACATATCCTATCCTTATTTTTCAACTTATCTTTACTCTAAACAATCGAATCTTTGTGAGAAGTTTGGTGATCTGAAGAAGATCATTTCTTTGCTGTTCAGTTGCTTGTGTACTCCTCTAGTGAGAGAGGATTGAAAGTTGCGGCTCCAAAAACTTGTGGGATCTATCTGTGTAAAGTGTAATCGCAGTTACATAGTAGAATCCTTCATTCCGGTGAAGGCAGGGATATAGAGTAGTGGCTCGAACCTCGATAACAATTCTTCCTGTTTGTAATTGATTTTTTGAGTTTGCTTTCTCTAAACTTTTCTCTGAATATATATTGTGTTTATCTATTCTCACTACTTCAAGAAAGCAATTGCGCACCTCAACTCCTTTTAAAGAGAAATCAAAGAGGAGAAGTTCAGAACCCTTCACGGGGTAATCGACTTTATTTCTTGTCAAGTGAGTTTTAGATTGGTGGTTCTTTTGCTTTAAATTTTATTTGTCTATAACCATAGTGTATTCACCTATTCACCCCCCTCTAAGTGAATTTCAGGCAAAACACAGGGAAGAAATTCATCCTATTACATAAATAATAATAAGCATGATATTAATAAAAGGGTCGATAACAATACAAAAGTATGCGATCCGGAAGTTCATTTTCCCTGGGAAGCATATCTTTCAAGAGTTTAAATAAGGATGTAAAACTCTTATCGCCCCACCCATTTTCTTCTTTCAAATTGTATAATATCAATATTGCAAACAACTTAGTGAATTTAGAACTAACCTATAAAGATTTTTCTACATTATTTTTTAAGCTTTCGAATATGTGTAGTTGATCCATAAAGTATTCATTTACAATATGCATCATATCTTCTTATTTATCACCCTCATCACATTTGACTTCTTTCCTTTCATCACATCTTCTATTACCTAATTTAATAGGTCTATCTTCTCTTGTACTCTCATCGTGGCATATCCATCTTGTATAACTTGTATCAAATCCATCAATGAATAAATGATCTCTTAATATTTCAACTGTAACTTTATCAAGACTACTACATTTTATGCACAAACAATTAATACGGTTAGGATTGTCTGCATGCTCAACAACAAAATTGATAAACTCCTCTATACCTTTCTCATATACGATACTTAATCGATCAACATGAATTTATTTCTGATCCACCTTTATTATGTCTAGACATAAAAAATAAAAAATTAATTTTCAATAAAACATAACATAAAAATCAAACAAAATTAATTTCTGATCCACAAGGCACACACTACAATCACACACATGCATCATACTAGATATGACATACAAATTTGATTTCATCTTCCTGGTAATTAAATTGAACTAATTTTAGCTCCAGATATCATTTTTCAATATTTTAGGTTTTTCAAAAAATTTCTGAAATTTTTTTGGATTATCTTGAAAAATCTCTGAATTCGGTGCCGACCGATACCGATAATCGACTCCGTGATTTTTAATTTACAAATGAATTGAATTTCTGTAATCTACTTTCAAATTATTCTTCAAGATCATATTTTCTATATTACTATAGTTTTGGAGATTTTTCTGAATTAATCGAAAATCTGGCCAAACCGGTGTGACCTGTATTGCCGATACATTCTAAGATTTTTAATTTGCAAATCAACCTGAATTTCTTGAATTTGATTTCACATTCCCTCTCTCTGTTCAATGATAATAATTATTTTTTATGTTTTTTCAGAAAAAAATAATTATTTTTCTAAATCTATACAACTTATAAAACGCTAATAACATTTCTGTCAAGTGCAATTTTAGACCATTAAATTAGAGTACCATAATTCAAATCATAATAAAGTTGGTTTATTGAGCCATAATTTCTAAATTTATCATTTCATAAACAATGATTTCACAAAATATAAGGAAATAAGAAGAGTGATACCTTGAGGTTCACCGGAGGGGAGAGAGGGGGCTCGCCGGAAGGGGGCTCGCCGGCGGAGAGGAGGAGGCCGGATTTCTTGGGTGTAAAGAGATCGGAGCAGGGGAGGCGACGGAGGGGGCTTTGGAGAGAAGGTCGAGATGGGGGGATTTCCTCTGGGGAGAGAGATCGGGGCTGGGAGAGACTCTGGATATCGGCGGAGGGAGATCCGAAAAAGAGGCCGAGGAGAGGAGAGATTTTAGGGGAAAGAGAGATCAGGGCGGCAGAGTCTGGAGAGGCGATGGAGGCGGCTTCAGAGAGGTGACCGAGAAGGGGGAATTTGAAAGGGATAAACCGAGAGAGAGCGGTCGAGTTTGGGGAGGGTTTTATGGTGTTTTTTTATTTAACAGTGGTTTTCCTTAGATTTAATGCTAGTTGTAAGTTCACCTAGAGGGGGGGTGAATAGGTGATGACTAATCTAATGGTCACTTAATGCCAAATAATGTGGAAGCTAAAAACAATTATGACCAAATAAAACTTTTACACTAAACACCACGTATAACACAAGAGTGTTGCCGAATTCCCCGTGAAGGGCTCTGGACAAACTCCTCTAGATTCCCCTTGAATGGGTTGAGGTGCCGCATTGGCTCTCTTGGTTAAATACAAGTGTTAGCAAACAACCCAAGCAAGTATATCAATGAAGCACAATATGAATATCAAACATGTAAGAATAAGCACAATAAAAGCATGCAAGATATAAAAGAGACAAAGAGAGAGAGAGAGTGAGCAATCGCAAACATAAGGGATTTGTTTCGAGGTTCGAGCACCCTTGCTCTACATCCCCGCCTTCGACACACGAAGGATTTCCACTATAATGATCTCACTGGATCACCCGGTGCCGCAACACCTACAACTCTCGGACTCCCTAGTCCGTACACACCGCAAGCCCCGTAAGCTCGCCGAGGCCGCACCTCAAACAACAAGTTCGCACCCGAACTCGAAACACCGCGGACACACACGTCCGCCTCCTTAAAGTACAAGAAAAGATCTCTTGGTGATCTAAACACTTTGATCACCAATAAACACTCTCACAAAAACACTCCTATAGAATGAATAGCTCAATGGGTTGCTCAAGTGTTTGTGAGAAAAACAAGGAAGAGAATGGTGGAGTAAAAACTCAAAGAATCACTTTTAACACTCTTGATAAAACTCCCCTTTTGATTGGAAGAATTAGCTCTCAATTTAGTGGAGAAAACTCTTTTAAAAGAATGGGAAAAACTGGCTCAAAGCTCTCCTAAAATCTTGGTGAAAAACAATGACCAAACCCTCAAATTTATAGGCTGTCAAAGACTAGCCGCTGGGGTCTGTCAGACCTGTCGGTTGACCGCCCGGTCGACCGCCAACGGTCAAGAATCCGACCGTTGGAGCCACCGGTCGACCGCCCGGTTGACCCAAAAGAATAGAGAGCACTGCTCTCAGTTCCGGTCGACAGGGTCAGCAGACCGGCCATCTGCCAGGTCAAGGCGTGCACGTCGTGCACGCCGATCGACCGAGCCGGTCGACCGACTTCAGCTATAGTCGACTTGATAGGTCGACTAGTCGACTTGCTGAAGCCTGAAACTAAAAAACTGGGATTTAAAACTTGGTCTTTTTGATTGAAATAAAATCTCATAAAATACTTAAAAATCTACAAAAATAGTTTTACCAATATACTTTGATATACAAACATGCTTGCACAAAATCAAGGCATGTTATAAAAGATTGGACTATTTTGTAAGTAGGAAAATATTGGCTCAAATGAAAACTTGTATTTTTCTAAAACTTTGTTTTCCAAACTTCTTCATGATACAAAAACAAGATATTTTGAATTCATTAAAGCATAGTGTGTATGGATATGATCCACTACACAATTAAGATGAAATATCTATGTTTTGGCATTAAGCTCTAAATATGGTTTTGGTTTAAAACATGTTCATAAGAAATACCAAAAACCAAACATGTATTTTTCCAAAATGAAGTCTTTTCTAAACTGAAAATTCTTTTATGAAAAGACAACTAAATCAAGAGTGTGTGTGTGATATATATACTTGAGCAATCCACCAACTACTCTATCCTTTACATTTTAACTAAAACAAAAATCTTATACCTAGACACAAGTCTTCATCTTCTTGAAGTCTTCACTTGAAGCCTTCTCATCTTCTAGACTTGGTCCAAACACGATCCAACGAGCTCAACTCTTGATGTGGTCTTGATGCATAGGCTCGTGAATCAACCGGTGCTAGCTCCAAAACTTGACTTTAAATCCTTTGTTGAAGCTCCACACCTACTAAGATCTTGATAACAAATTTGTCACTAATTAAACAGAAGATCATTAGTACAATAACTACATGAGTTGATCATCATCAAAACTAGAGTGATGGGCCTTTGGGCCAACAATCTCCCCTTTTTGATGATGACAAAACTCATGAAGTTATATATGCATGGATTAAAGTAAAGCTTCAAGGAAGCTCCCCCTTAACTCATGCATAGATATAAATAATAAGATATGACAATGAAGCTCATAAATATGTATGCAAATGTATGGAGATAAAACAAATCAAATCTTTTTCTCCTATTTGCAAAACAAAACATATATGCAAAAACATAAATCTTTCTCAAATATGCATATAAATCTCAAATTCTTCTCCCCCTTTTTGTCAATCATCAACAAAGGGGTTAAAGTAAAAACAAAACAAAATTTTTTCTCCCCTTTTTGTCCGAAATAAAGAACCAATGAAGGGGTAAAACAAATCGATCAATAAGAGTTATATGCGATATACATTCATGAAGAGGAAGACGCTAAGTTAACTTTCCTACACATATGCATTACATGAAGAAGGGATGACAATGCCTAACTCACATAACACATATTATGTAAGGCATAAGAGGAGATGTGAAGCTCCCCCTACACACGTATATCATATAAAGAAGAGTTGTCAAGCTCCTCAATTTATAATATACTCAACATGAATCTATATGTAAGAAGAGATGTTAAGCTCTCCTTGCATATAGGCAATACAAATCAAAAATTTGAATTTTTCCTATAACACAAAATTTTGAATTTTCTCAATAAAACAAATTTTGAATTTTGATATCATATTGATACCAATTTAAAGACAAATGCATAAGCTTGAAAAATAAGATTTGAATTAAGCTTAGCATTAACAAACTTTGTGCTTTAAATATGTAAAGCAATTTTTAGCTTAAGCACAAAACAATCATATATATGTATGAAAAATGAGTATACCAATTGAAATTGATATAATTTGAATTTGAAAGCATACATACATATAATCAAAACATGAGTATATATAAAAAAAATAATCATATTGATACCAATTGAAAGGATCCAATGATATCAATTGACACAAAGTAAGATCAAGTGTATATCTCATAGAAGAATAAATAACGAGTTTAAATTAATTTTTAAAAAACTAGTTAAAGATCCTTCAAAAACATGAAATCATATGTTTTTCATGAATTATACTAAATACATAAAAGTTCAAGCACTCATAGTCCATAAAACTCAAAATTATCTTGAAAAGTAAAAGATGAGTGTTCAAAGGTTATGTAAATGGCATTTTCATGAAAATAGTCATTTAAGCTCAAAAAGATCATAAGTCATATTTTTTTTTTAACAAAATAAAAACATGAAAAATTATTTTTCATTAAAACACTAATCTTCATGGTATATGTATGATTATCCAAGACTAGCAATACACATACATATCCCAAACATAAAAGAGTCTATCAAATGTATTTGCATGAAGGCAAGAGACTCACGGGTATACATGTATATTTATTAGATTTGAATTAAAAATACATATACATGAAGTAAAACATGAAAATAGGCAAAACAAGTATAAATGAGTGAATCATCAAAACTAGTCTATATATGTGCATATAGTGGGTACAAATGAGCATGAAGTGCAAACATATATGAATCAATTTGTTCTCACCATTTGTACATGTATAAATACAAGTTTTAATGGAATCTACATCTAAACATGAATTTACCACATGAAGCGCATAAGAACACAAAACATGAACATGCTATGAATATGATATATGTAAAAGGCATGTACATAAGAAATAGGAGTTTAGAGATTGTTACCAACTCCAAAGCTCCAAGTATGGTGGTTGTCCCACCAAAACTTCCTTGATAGTGATGCATTCAATATGTGTCCATCAAGTCCATTTGCATCCACTACCAAGGCACCAAATCTCTCACGTCTAGTGAGAGCCCTCACCTACATCAAATACACAAGGTGGGGATTTTGGTACCCATATTTTCTTGGGTCCTTTGGGGTTAGTCTTGTGAGGAACCCAAAAATTTTTATTGTTAGCAAAATTAAAATGATGCAACTTGTCATAACAAAATTTTGCTAAATGGCCTTTGCAACCACAATGTGTACAAGTGTACACCTTAGTATGCTTATGTGAGTGATTGTGATCGTGATGTGCAACATAAGCATGATGATGTGGATGTGCATGAACATGTGGAGTTTGTTTCTTTAAAAACAAAGACTCCAATCTATTGTGGCTAAATGCACATGTGCTCAAAGTTGAGCTCAAACAATCTATTTTATTTTTCAAATTTTTAATCTCATTAGTGGTGGCATGTAAAGCATGATGAGATATAAAATCATTTTTCTTTTTCTTTTGAGAAACAAATTCTTTTTCTTTTTTACACATCTTTCTTTTTAAAGAATTATTTTCTTGAAAAACAACTTTCTTTTGTTTTTCCACCAAATCAATTTTATCCTTCAAAATAGTGTTCCCTTCACACAAATCATTTAATTTTGACATAAGGGAAACATTTTATTTTTCAAAACATTATTTTCCTTTTCTAAGCATGCAATCTTAGTTCTAAATGAATCTTGTTCAATATGCATGCAATCAAATTTCTTTTTCAAATTTTTATTATCTTTCTTAAGCATGTCATATTTCTCAAGCAATAATTGACAAAATGTAGAAAGCTCTTCATATGACATACTATTTTCCTCATCTACCTCGGATTCGGTAGTTACCTCAAGGGAGTTATCCCCTTGGACCAATAGCACTTGTTGGAGGTGTCGCTTTCAACACCCGAATCGCTCCCGGCATAGTATAGATCCTTTTCGTCAAGGGAGGTGATGATATTCCAAGCTACAAAAGCCGAATCAACATTAGAAAACCTAGATAAATAATCATCATTTAGGGTTGACTTTAAAACATGTAGGGCTTTTGCATTAGCCTCAATATACTTGCTATTATTAACATATGAATCATTAGTGGTAGCAAGATAAACATGAATGCCTAAGGCCTTGAGGTACATAGACATCTTAACCTTCCAAATGTGGATGTTAAGAATGTCAAAAGTGGGTGGTGACATGAAATCCATGGTGTGTGTACAAATATTGTGATTAGCCTAAAAATGAGGATCTTTAACTCTAGGTTGTAAGACCCAAATCAGAGTACCAAGCTCTGATACCAATTGTAAGTTCACCTAGAAGGGGGGTGAATAGGTGATGGCTAATCTAATGGTCACTTAATGTCAAATAATGCGGAAGCTAAAAACAATTATGACCAAATAAAACTTTTACACTAAACACCACGTATAACACAAGAGTGTTGCCGAATTCCCCGTGAAGGGCTCTGGACAAACTCCTCTAGATTCCCCTTGAATGGGTTGAGGTGCCGCGTTGGCTCTCTTGGTTAAATACAAGTGTTAGCAAACAACCCAAGTAAGTATATCAATAAAGCACAATATGAATATCAAACATGTAAGAATAAGCACAATAAAAGCATGCAAGATATAAAAGAGACAAAGAGAGAGAGAGAGAGTAAGCAATCGCAAACATAAGGGATTTGTTTCGAGGTTCGAGCACCCTTGCTCTACATCCCCGCCTTCGACACACGAAGGATTTCCACTATAATCGATCCCACTGGATCACCCGGTGCCGCAACACCTACAACTCTCGGACTCCCTAGTCCGTACACACCGCAAGCCCCGTAAGCTCGCCGAGGCCGCACCTCAAACAACAAGTTCGCACCCGAACTCAAAACACCGCGGACACACACGTCCTCCTCCTCAAAGTACAAGAAAAGATCTCTTGGTGATCTAAACACTTTGATCACCAATAAACACTCTCACAAAAACACTCCTATAGAATGAATAGCTCAATGGGTTGCTCAAGTGTTTGTGAGAAAAACAAGGAAGAGAATGGTGGAGGAAAAACTCAAAGAATCACTTTTAACACTCTTGATAAAACTCCCCTTTTGATTGGAAGAATTATCTCTCAATTTAGTGGAGAAAACTCTTTTAAAAGAATGAGAAAAACTAGCTCAAAGCTCTCCTAAAATCTTGGTGAAAAACAATGACCAAATCCCCAAATTTATAGGCTATCAAAAATTAGCGGTTGGGGTCTGTTAGACCTGTCGGTCGACCGCCAACGGTCAAGAATCCGACCGTTGGAGCTACCGGTCGACCGCCGGTCGACCCAAAAGAACAGAGAGCACTGCTCTCAGTTCCGGTCGACAGGGTCGGCAGACCGGCCACTGCTAGGTCAAGGCGTGCACGTCGTGCACGTCGGTCGACCGAGCCGGTCGACCGACTTCAGCTATAGTCGACGTGATAGGTCGACTAATCGACTTGCTGAAGCCTGAAACTAAAAAACTGGGATTTAAAACTTGGTCTTTTTGATTGAAATAAAATACCATAAAATACTTAAAAATCTACAAAAAAAATTTTACCAATATACTTTGATATACAAACATGCTTGCACAAAATCAAGGCATGTTATAAAAGATTGGACTATTTTTGTAAGTAGGAAAATATTGGCTCAAATGAAAACTTGTATTTTTTAAAACTTTGTTTTCCAAACTTCTTCATGATACAAAAACAAGATATTTTGAATTCATTAAAGCATAGTGTGTATGGATATGATCCACTACACAATTAAGATGAAATATCTATATTTTGGCATTAAGCTCTAAATATGGTTTTGGTTTAAAACATGTTCATAAGAAATACCAAAAACCAAACATGTATTTTTCTAAAATGAAAGTCTTTTCTACACTGAAAATTCTTTTATGAAAAGACAACTAAATCAAGAGTGTGTGTGTGATATATATACTTGAGCAATCCACCAACTACTCTATCCTTTACATTTTAACTAAAACAAAAATCTTATATCTAGACACAAGTCTTCATCTTTTTGAAGTCTTCACTTGAAGCCTTCTCATCTTCTAGACTTGGTCCAAACACGATCCAACGAGCTCAACTCTTGATGTGGTCTTGATGCATAGGCTCGTGAATCAACCGGTGCTAGCTCCAAAACTTGACTTTAAATCCTTTGTTGAAGCTCCACACCTACTAAGATCTTGATAACAAATTTGTCACTAATTAAACACAAGATCATTAGTACAATAACTACATGAGTTGATCATCATCAAAACTAGAGTGATGGGCCTTTGGGCCAACAATAGTTTCTTAGAAACTGACCTTAAATCTATAGTTTTCATGTTGTTTCTTAAAAACGACGTTAAATCTAAGAATTTAACGTCTATTTCATAAAAACCGACATTAATTATTCAGATTTAACGCCGGTTTCTCTGAAACTGGCATTAAATCATTTGTTTACGTCATTTCATTTAAAAACCGATGTAAATTTATGTGCCTTTTAAACCGTATATTGTTGTAGTGTGTAAGTGATTATGACAAGCCAATAATATTTTTTGTTATTATCTAACTTTACTAACTTGTCCATTGATGCTCGAGTGAAATAAAATTACCCCAAGATATCAACATTATATATTTATTGCTCTTCATATCTGTATAAACACCCATTAAAAGGTTTACCAAGTTGCATGGTGAGTCAATATTTATTGCTTCATTACTTATATTTACAAACAAGTAGTGTGGCATGCTGTATTAATATAGCTCATAAATATATGTATTACTATGCATTTATTTTACCATCTAGTTTATTATAACATTTAATTGTATTAAATTCAAATTGCTTTTCTCTCTCCACAACCGGCTATATAACGGTTATAAATGACTAGTTTTTATTCTGTAAATTGGTGAATTGTAAACCCCATAACTCACTTCTCAATCTCTCTTCATTCTCAAATTTTTTTCATCATCTCCACAAGATTTTCAATCAAAATTTTCGCAAGATATTTAGTCCATTCCTGAAGTTTATTGTTGCCATCATCATCATCATCATTATTATTAAACAAAAGAGTAATAATAATAACACGAAAATTTAATGTGGTTCGGCCCAAACTTAGCCTATGTCCATAGGGAGAGAACTTGTGAGAGATTTATCAATAAACTTGATACAAAGAGATTTAACATTCCTCTTGATCTCACAAGAGTATTCACCTTCTTCTTGAATCTAAACCTAGATTAAAAGAGTATACATTCCCTCTGTAATGCTTCACCTTACTCCTATCTTTCTTGATTTTCTCTGATCTTCTTCAAGATGTCCTTGGTGTTCTCCATACACAACCTACTGGGTTACAACTTTTATTTATATGATTTTACAATACAACTCTTATTTGGACTATGAGATAATATTGAACATTACATGTATGAAGAATATTGATCAATCCTATGAGGAGTTAATTTTCTTAATTTATAAAAATTCTAGACGCTTTAAACTTTAGAAACAAGCATTCACAGAATAGAATCTGAATCCTATTCAAACTCTAGTAGAAAAGAAAACTCGCAAGTGCTTGAAAAGAAAATTGTTCATGCTTCAGAAATAACATGTATAGTTGACTTATCATGCATATTAGTCGACTTATCCTTTCAATACTTGACTTATAAAACTTATAAGTCACTCCTGTATAATACTCCCTTTCTGTATTCTGTTTAGTCGACTGTATAGTCGACTAGTCTGAGTATTTGTCGACTAATCTGCTCCACCTTAGTTTGCTTCTTCTGCTTCAAGCCATTGTCATCTCCATTCAAATTCGATCTTGTTGGACCATCACCTCTTGAAAACAAGACAAAACCTAATACCCTGATCCCTGATGATGTTAAATATCCGACTCTCTAGCGAACGGACTGACCTCCCAAACATGGAGAGTGTGCTTCCTCTGTCTCCCTCCCGTATTTTCTTCGACGAGGGGGTCCTCCGTCTCAGCAGTAGGAAACAGTGGGTGACGGAGAGGATGAGAGGACCCTATGATCATGATAATTGAATTATCAAAAGTGATTAAAAGACCATTATATTAAGAGGAATATATAAATTCTGCATATATTTGTACTTGAATTAAAAATCAAATCAGGGACTAGATATGTCCATGAAGCAATCTAAATTCAAAGTGTCCAAGCAACAAAATGTTTCCAGAAGTCATTTTTCACTTCTCCGAATTGCTATAATAAAATTTCCATATCAAGTATGCTTTCAATATTTTTCAGCAAAATAGAAAAAAGGAAAAAAAAATTTAGGACGTTTGAAGCACCTTTTTGGAATATTACTTAATGATCACTTTCTTAAGGTTAACTACAAAACAAATTTTAGATAGAGTTTTCAGCCTATAATTATTATCTTTATTAGGTGTACTGAAGACTATGGTTATAATTATGATCTTAATTTCTCCAAGGTCTTGCTTCAAACATACAATCAGAGTTGTCCCTGTACATTTGAAAAAGACTCAAAGCTAGTCTCTTCACCAATATATATATATATATATATATATATATATATATATATATATATATATATATATATATAGACTTGTGTAGTTTCGTTTCGGAATGATTCGAGCCAAAATTCTCACCATTCAAATACTCATACATCACCCAAATACAAGATCTATTTCGTTGAAGTTGATCTAAATTATTTCACGTATCTGTAAATAAAAAAATCAAGTATTTTAAATACTTTTTACCAATGCATCAAGTTGGGTGATTGAGTTTGAATCTGCACAGAAAAATACAGATTTTCAGAACTAAAAAATAGATAGTGTAAGATACTCAATACTACAGCAATAGCAAGTAACTATGCGAGTCGTGATCTGCAAGGAAGGACTTGTGATTGAGGCGTGTTGTAAGTTCTCTTTTAGTTTAGAGGAAATGGTTAAAAATTCTTCTTTTGTTCTTGTAAAGAAAAGAAAAAATAAAGTCTGTGATTATGTTATAAAGAAGATGGTAGATAGGAGGAGATGGTAATTTTAAAAAATAGAAAATAAAGTTAAATGGAGAATAGAGAGAGTAACAAATAAAATTGTTGATATGTGTGTTCTACACTAAATAATCAAAGAAAGAAGAAAAACTTAAAAGTACTTACTTACCCTTTCGGTTGATGACTTACCTTGAACTTTTTTGCAAAGATTTACCTTGTTTTGAAGGCGAGTAAAGTATGACAAATAGGATCTTTCTCGCTCCCAGACTATACTATGAATTCAAATACAAGCGAAAAGTAAAATAGAAACAGTTCTCCATCACCATAAGCCATCAAGGGTACTAGCAATTGCAAGGCAGGTTAGATGCTATAGGTTTCATTTGAATTATCATCAAAAATCAGTAGAAGAAGAGAAAGAGAAGAAGAAGAGAAAGAATAACATGAAAACGTAACTTTAATTCGATTCAAATAACAATGAAAGAATAAAAGAACTTACACTGGTGTCATCCTCAGTACAACCTTCACTCTCATGCCTTCATGAAACTCTTCTCTAATCTCAGTTGCATAAATAAAATGAAAACTACATAAAAGATTCGAGCCAAAATCCTCACCATTCAAATACAATCATACATCATCCAAATACAAGATCTATTTCGTTGAAGTTGATCTAAATTATTTCAAGTATCTGTAAATAAAAAATTAAGTATTTTAAATACTTTTACCAATGCATCAAGTTGGGTGATTGAGTTTGAATCTACACAGAAAAATACAGATTTTTAGAACTAAAGAATAGATAGTGTAAGATACTCAATACTACAGCAATAGTAAGTACCTATGCGGGTCGTGATCTGCAAGGAGAGACTTGTGATTGAGGCGTATTGTAAGTTCTCTTTTAGTTTACAGGAAATGGTTAAAAATTCTTCTTTTGTTCTTGTAAAGAAAAGAAAAAATAAAGTCTATGATTATGTTATAAAGAAGGTGGTAGATAGGAGGAGATGGTAATTTTAAAAAATAGAAAATAAAGTAAAACGATGAATAGAGAGAGTAACAAACAAAAATTGTTGATATGTGTGTTCTACACTAAATAATCAAAGAAAGAAGAAAACTTAAAAGCACTTACTTACCTCTTTCGGTTGATGACTTACCTTGAACCTTTTTGCAAAGACTTACTTTGCTTGAAGGCGAGCAAAGTATGACAAATAGGATCTTTCTCGCTCCCAGACTATACTATGAATTCAAATACAAGCGAAAAGTAAAATAGAAACAGTTATCCATCACCATAAGCCATCAAGGGTACTTGCAATAGAAAGGCAGGTTAGATGCTATAGGTTTCATTTGGATTATCATCAAAAATTGGTAGAAGAAGAGCAAGAGAAGAAGAGAAAGAAGAACATGAAAACGTAATTTTGATTCGATTCAAATAACAATAAAAGAAAAAAGAACTTATACTGGTGTCATCCTCAGTACAAGCTTCACTCTCAAACCTTCATGAAACTCTTCTCTAATCTCAGTTGCATAAATAAAATGAAAACTACATAAAAGAAAACTAAAAACCTAAGTTACAAAATAAAATATAGCCTAGCCTATGCTCTCTGATCAATCATTCTATCCGGCCTCAGAATTTGCAGGTATTTATGGCAAAAATGCAACGGACGAGAGCGTCAGAAGATAGAGGGAGCAAACGCTCCCCGTATCTCAACTGAAACTTGACGGATTCGCAAGAAATGTGGCGGATCTATGGCATTCTTGTGGCAAGATGGCCAGATCTAGGGGGTGCAGGTCTCTGGTTTGATGTTTCATCCGTTTATATATATGGTTTCTCGATTTGAGTTACAGATTTGATAATATCAATGTTGATCTTCTGCTAACCGAAGGATTCATAAAAATCAGAATTTAACGAGTTTTCATTTGGTGTTATCTCTCTGATTTGCTCTGATCTTCAGCTGAACATTTGCCCTCATCCTTGATTTTAATTTAATATGAATTTCAGTGGGCTTTTGGGCCCGTTTTCTCTTCTCTTTCATTTAGTAAAGGCCCTGCAAATAATTAGACAAAAAGATAATTAAATAGAAAAATTTATTAAATAAAATAATATGAAAATGTGATGATAAATATGCAATATTAACGTCCGATCACACCCCCACACAATCTTTTGCTCGTCCTCGCGCAAAACAAAACTAGCTATCCATTTTTGTGTGAATCACGATTGCACTTAGTATCACGCCCCGCTTCCCAAAATATATGGAAACGGAGTCGCAACGAAGGTTGCGATGTATATACGTGAGGAAAATACCCCACACATATACGTTAAGCCTAAAAGTAACCTGAACAAGCTACAAAATCTACTACGATAAATCAATATCACTGCAATATGACATATAAATATTTAACACAATGATAACAGATGAATAAAGGAAAGAAAATGGCGACTGGATGCTATAAAGATAGAATCAGAAAATAACATGAATAAAAGAGTAAGAATACCTAAAATCAAGAAAAGAGAGAATCCAGCTCCTCGTAACGCATACGATCACACGAACACCTGAACAATATAAGAAGATGTCCAAAATAATCCCTGGACGTGCGAATCTAGGGTCGTCAGAAGCGACCTAATGAGTGTGCGTGTAAAGGAAAAAGGTGTTCGTGCATAACAACGCAAGAAATAACAACATGATAACTGAATAATCAATGTTAAGAACAAAGGTATGAACAATATATAGCTGGTATCCTGACCACTAATGTCAAGATGGGTAACCTAGCATATGTCACTAGTCTGGTATACAATCCGATCATGTGAACAATCATATGTCGATCATATTTATATATACGTACAATCGGGTGATCACGGTCAGTCACAATACATTAACAGTTTATTATTATTAATTATGTTAGCGAACACCAATTGCCACCTGTAATAGATGCATCCCATACTACGCCTATTACACGCGCCAATCGAGATTCTCAGTTATTGAAACTGATCAGTTAGAGACATTGTCTGTGTTTAGGTGAGTCCCGTGCATACCCGGGACCACGGCCCAGACCCCTAGTGCTGAACCAGGACCTACCGTAAGGTAGTCAGGAACATGTATAATAGGTCAGGTACATGTATAACATGTATAACAGGAACAGGAACAGGACGGGGTGCCAGTCACCCCACGGGAACCCTACAGTGGAACCCTCTTTCGGCTGCGCAACCTAAATCTTAGGTCCACCCAAAATACAAATGATGTCTCCTCCATCAATTTCCCAATTCCACTGTAAGTTGTTTAATGATCATGTTATTAGTTATCATGATTACTCAATGTACATGTTACCTAAATTTACTAGGATAACTCGGTAATGATAACAGTAACAACATTAAAAGTGAAATCATGATACATGTATAACAGGATATATATATGTCGGTGAGCATGATAAACAAGACGAGGTTGTTACCGTCTAACAATATTTTTCCCAGTAGTTAGATAACATGAACATGATGGTCATCAGATAAATGGTAACAAATGTCATCCAGGTGAGTGGCAAAGTCCTAACCGATGTTATGTAGTGATCTTGAAGGTTTATTATTAAGAACAAATGAACTTAATTGCATACAGGAATACATAAAGATACTACAAATAATACATGGACGTATTTCACGAAAATAAAATATTTCTAAATACTAGAAAATTAGCTTAATCATTTAAATCACTTTTATAATATAATTAAGTAACTAGATAAAATCCTTTATCACAAGAATTCTTATTCACTGAAGGGAAAAAAAGCACTCACAACAAAATTAAATAATACTAAAATACTCAATGAGAAGACAAAGAACACTCACTAATAAAATTAAATAAAGAAAGGAAACACTCACAATAAAATTAAATAAAATTACACAAGAAAAAAAATACTTAACTGAACTCGATCCCGAGTCCAAAACACTGAAATAATAAGGCCTCGATAAATCTACATGATTTATTCCAATAGAAATTGTTAGATTTCTAAAAAGATATTTTATTTAGGAGTTATAATGAGTTTTAATCTTGATTAATTAGTTTGGGGTTGGAAATATGATTCTCTAGTTCTACTAAATCTAATAGATTTAATTTAAACTAATTTTTAATTTTTATTGAATTTTTAACAGGCTTTATACTATTAAAAATATTTAACGGGTCTAAATTTATCATTAAGGATAATGACTTTAAAGTGGGTGATTTGATTTAATTTATATTGGTAGTAGTCTAAAATTTTTATCGCAGAAAGTAGAAGTATTGTAGAATATTATTTATATTTTTCTCAATTTTTTTTAAATATATAAAACTAATTATTTTTAATACGAAATTATTCTTTCTTTCTTTCTTTTTTTTTTTTCTTTTTTTTTTTTAAAATACACAACAGCCCAGGCCTAGCCTAGGCTGGACCAGGCCGGGCTAAGGCCTGGTCCAGAAAATTCCTTTTTTCTCCCTCTAGACCTAACTATGTAGCCCAGCCCGGCCAGACCCGGGCCAGGCCCGCCCAGGCAGGCCAAGTCTGCTCTAGCCTGTGAAATTTTTTTTTATTTTTATATTAAACAGGCCCAAGGGCCCTGTGCGGCCCAGCCGGCCCGACTCGGGCCAGGCCGAAACCAGGACAGGCCCAGATCGGGTCAGCGGTTTTTCCTTTTTTATTTTTTTGAATTTTTTTGTTAAAAATAATTTAAAATATATATATTAAAATTATAAATTGGTAGATCTTCACATATATTTTAGTTGGATTTTAGATTGAATTTTGATGTATAAAAAATATTCATGGAGATCATAGTAGAGACGTAATTTTTAATAAACTTATTTATATCAAATAAATTTTGAGAAAATAAATTACTTAGATTTTGATTTGCTCAAATCAAGGTTTTGTGGAGTATTAAAATAATGATCCTACAAGAATTTTATTAGATAAGTTTCTAAGAACCAATAATTGCAATGCGGTGAGTTTTAGCAGATTATTGAAATTAATAATTTATTATTTTTTCTTTTAAAAATTGAAATTTAATTCACAAATTTAAATCTACTTACTTGAGTTGTTCCTTTTTATTTACTCCTCAATCACTGTACCTGAAGCCCTTTTCGCTCATGATCCACTTGAGGAGAAGGGAAAGATGAAAGTTGGGAGATTTTGGATTAGGGTTTTCCCTTGAGGTAGAAGAGAAAGAAGGAGTTTGGCTCTTTATATAGGATATAAGATATTTTAGAAACCTGAATTCTAATTAGGTTTAAATTGCTTAATTTATTAATTAGGATTAAGATGGGAGTTTGAATTGGAATTTGAATTATGATTATATATTTAAATTAGATTATAGATTTGGATTTGGACTAAGATTAGGATTGGGTTTTGGGTTAATGGGTAAGGATCTCAATGGTAATGGGTTATGGGTTATATTTGGGCTTTAATTAAAAGAAATAAGTAATATAAAGAATAAGAAAAATAGAGAGTGAGCTTGCGGGCTTAGTTTTTGGGCTTAAAGAAAAATAGAAAAAGAAGAAAATAAATGAAAATAAGGAAGTGGGCTTGACTCATGCGGGCTTAGCATAAAAAGAAAAGAAATCCAAAGGAAAAGGAGAATGGGTTGAGCCTTTGGGCTTGGAATGAAAATAATAATACTACCCATTAATAATAATTTAAAATAACTAAATATAAGCAATAAGAGTCTACAAGTCATAAATAATAATAATACTAATAATGATACTAAATCAAGTTAAATAATAATAATAAAATAATAGGTAGGATCAAGTAAATTTTTAAAAATAATAACGGTATTATTAAATAGGGAATATTACACTTAGCATGTACAACAAGCCATTAAAATTTTAAGTTATCCCTAAAGGACGAGTTTTGTCTCGTGAGAATTTTCAGTGGATTACACCCACAAAATTTATAAAGGAAAAGAAACAAAATGTTAGTATTTTGAAAAGCATTTTGAAAGAGAGAGAAAATATTTGAAGTATTATTGTAAGAGTTCACTAATCTATAAGTTATAGGAAAATTGATTTTTTTATTCCTAAACTTAGTCACTATTAAAAAACTTATTACCAGTCAAGGTAACGAGTCAAACAGTATTTCTCATCTGGTCTATTATTTTACCTTAAGG
This sequence comes from Agave tequilana, assembly GCA_038442645.1. NCBI lineage: Eukaryota > Viridiplantae > Streptophyta > Magnoliopsida > Asparagales > Asparagaceae > Agave > Agave tequilana. Next base: position 37,110 of record JAVJIF010003633.1, on the reverse strand, counting down.
CATATGCTTCTTCATGATCGTGAAATTTTGACTCGGGACTCTTTAACTCTAACTCTTATGTCTTATTTTTTTATATTTTGGTGGTATTATTTTTTAGTTCTATTAGACTTTCTAATTTGCTCATGTAAGGAGCCTTTAGTCGGTGACACCCAAACCCGACGGACTTAGGGCACTGGGTGAGAACACCCTAAGGACTAAGGACGCGAGCAAACAAGGCTACAAAACTAAGAATTTTATTATATTAACAACTTTTAGGCGTGAACACTTATGCTTTATGGAGGCACAAATACCCATCTTAATCAGAGGATTTTTGCTATATAAATATTATTTTCTTTCATTTTTCTTTCTTTTCTATAAGGCATAAGAATTTTTGTTTTTGAACCCTAAGTGTGCAAGTATATAAGGTATGCATATTTCGTCAAGGTAAAAATCAAGACTAAATTACTTTTTCAAATTTTCTTCCTAATCCTAAAAATAAAATAAATAATTTAATTTTGACGAAGTATAAGAAATCCTAATTATGATTCTCATATTTCTTAAAATTAACTTAATTTCTTACAAAAAATAGGTCAAAATTTTATTTTTTTCAAAAAGTTTTTAAAGAAAATGTTATTATTTTTTAATAAAAAAGCCTATGTTATGTTAGAACCCTCCTCGACACCTATCCCATGCATTGTCCTCAGTCTATGAATGAATGTATAAATGCATGAAAAAGAAAAAATAGAAAAAAAATATTACCTTAAGATGGTGGTTCCGATGGTGATCGGATTCGGCCAAGCGTTGCTACCCAATCAAGATAATGTGGTGGTTCACGGAACCTGTTGGCCCAAAGGCCTTCCACCCTAGTTTTGATGATGATTAACTCATGTAGTTATGTTTACTAATAATCTTGTATTGTTTAAGTTTCAGATCATTAACCAAGATATTAGTTTGGTGATAGCTTCAACAAGAGGTGTTTGGAAGCTTATCATGGTGATTCCGTTGCCAAAACTTAAAGATCATACCTTTGCACTCGGTGGATCGCGTTTGGGAGCAAGTCTTCTTGATGACTCAAAGACTTAGGTATCCTAGTTAGTTTAGTGTGTTTAGATCCATTTGTAAAGCTTAGTATAATTGATATGCTCAAGTACACATACACACACATTTCATGATTTGGATTTTGGTTTTCATGAATAGTTTGATCAAAACAAGTTTACATGTTTTATATGTATATTAGATGTGCTCTATATACATACATGCTTATATGACTTATACAAACTTAGTTTGACATACCTATTCATGTAGTTTTATGTTTTGGTATAAAACATATTTTGAAATTAAAAAACAAAAACTGTGATATATTTTGTGAATGTATATTGGACCTATGTCCATATGCATCATGCTTAATAATGTTCAAATATCATTTTTTTGTATTTCTATAAAGTTTTAGGAAAATCAGATTTCCTATTGAAAAAATCAAGTTTGATAAAAATACAAGTTTTGGTTTTTGATAAAATTGGCAAGATACAAAAATGAATTGATATGATTGATATATGTCTTGAAAATTTTTATCACATGTTTATGTTTCAATATAAAATGTTAAAAACAAGTTTTATAGAATTTTTAGAAAAAGATAAAAGATTTTTATAAAACATTTTTCCCAAATTTTCTGATCTTATTTTTGTGCTGACAGGCTGGTCGGTCGACCGGGACGGTCGACCGCACCGGGACGGTCGACCGCACCGGTCGACCGACGTGCACAGACTTGTGCACGTCTGCAGCACAGTGGTCCGGTCGACCGGACGGTCGACCGCTGCAGAGAGTTTTGCTCTCTGTTAGTTTGGGTCGACCGGGCGGTCGACCGGTAGCTCCAACGGGTCAAAATATGACCGTTGGACGGTCGACCGGTCGGTCGACCGTTGCCTGTCAGAGCTGCCAGCTCAGCTCTAACGGCTAGTTTCTGTTTTGGCCTATATAAACCCCATCTCTTTTGGGATTTTTGCCAAGTTTTTGAAGAGAAAAAATTCTAGTTTTTTGAAGTGTTTAAAAGAGTTTTAAAAAGAGTTTTTGGCTTTAAAACTTCTCATCTTTATTATTTTGGGTTTTTGAAAATCAAAGAAAACTAGGGTTTGGGATTTTGATTTGATCTTGCATTTTCTATCTTTTACAAGAGATTTCCCAAGTAGTTTTTCTTTGTTGCTCGCTTCCAAAAACACCTTGTTTCCACACTTGAGCTATCACCTATCCTAATCTATTAGGATCTTGTTTTTGTGGAAAAGAGAGAAAAAGAGAAGTGTTTGAGGTTAAGCCTCTAAGTTGTAAACCCTCCTTGTTTTTGTTGTATCCCTCTTTGGTAGAGGTTGATCGGAGTGGTATTGAGCTTAGATCCCTCTTCGGCAGAGGTGATTGTGTTTGTTTTGGCTACGGGCCTTATCCCTCTTCGGTAGAGGTGGATTGTGGTTGTATAGCCTCGGTGGCTTTGTAAGGTTGAGAGAGGAGTTCGGTACTCCTATAGTGGATTGGAAATCCTACACGGTGGTGTAGGCGAGGATGTAGAGTTGGGTACTCGAACCTCGAAACAAATCTTTGTGTTAGCGTTTGATCCAATTTCTCTCAACTCTACTCTCTTTACTTTGTGCAAGCATCATTTCATTCAAGCATCATTCTTTCATTGCATACATATCTTATACATTGCTTGTGTTGCCTTGCATCTTTTATATTGCAATTCATTCTTATATGCTTGGCTTGATTGTGTGTATTTCATATTGCTTGGATTGCTTGTGTGTGTGTGCCTAACTTATACTCATCCAACAAGAGCTTCACATAGCACCTCAACCCATTTCAAGGGGAATCAAGGGGAGTTAGTCCAGAGCCTCGCAAGGGGAATTCGGCTACACTTGTTGTATTGTATTAGTTTGTGCATAATTTGCATTAGCTTCCAATTTTTTAGCGCACTTAGTTTTGCACTTTAGTTTTAGATTAGCATTAACACCTATTCACCCCCCCTCTAGGTGTTTTTCAATTGGTATCAGAGCTAGTGCTCCTGATACTTAGGCTTAACATCCTAGGAGTGAGATCCATTTGCTTGCTAATCTATTGTTTGCATTTGCTTGTTTGCACACATATAGTTTACCATGGCCTTCATGATCCCACCTATGTATGACCCTTCCAACATTCATGTTTGGAAGATTAGGATGACCGTTTATTTGCAAACCCTAGGTCATAAAGTTTATCTTGCTATTACCGAGGAATCCTTCCTTAGTGATCGCAATCATATAGGGGCCAATGCACAAGCCCTAGAGGCCATTAGAAGCACTTTATCTAAAGATTATCTTTTACGTGTTTCTAACTTTGATTCCGCTTTTGTAGTGTGGAACAAATTGACAACCACCAACACCTCCAAGCTTCAAGTCCAAATCCAACAAGAAGAGGAATCTAGTGGAGAATCCGAACCACAACAATGCTATATGGTCCAAGAGAATGACTCCCTTGAGGTACACTCGGAAACTCAACTAGATAGTAATGATTGTGCTAGTTCTTCAAATGATTATATTGATTCCCATGCTTTGAATGAAGAACTATCCATAGTTTGTGAAAAATTGATAGAAAAATATAAAATTTTGAAAAAGGAAAGTCTAGGCCTTGAAAAAGAAAATAAGAGTTTGCATGCTAGACTTAACAATGTTTTGCAAGAGAAAGAGGAGATTGCTAATGAGAGGGATTCATTAAAATCTCAACTTGATCTTGCACTTAAAGAAAATAACTTTTTGAAGTCTAAAAATGATTGCCATGCTATTTTGAAGAAAAATGAAAATTTGTCTTCAAAAGTTGATTTTGTTTTAAAAGAAAATGATTCTTTGAAAATTAAGATTGCTTCAATTTCTAAAGATTTAGAAATATGTTTAAAGAAAAATGTTATTTTACAAAATAAAATTGATGCACATGTTTGCCATGCTAGTGTAGCTTCATCTACTCTACCTAATGCATGTACCACTTCTTCTATGATTAAAAATGATATAAATATGTTGAAGGAGAAAATGGATTGTTTGGGCTCCACTATGAGCCAATGTGCTAAGAACCATACACGGTTGGAAACCTTGGTTCGAAAGAAACAAGTTCCATCATTTATGCATGCACACCCTCCACGGCATACACATGCTCCACACGGACACCATCAACACATGTATGCTCATGTGTACACATGTACACATTGTGGCCGAAAAGGCCATCTTGCTAAATTTTGTTATGATAGATTAAATGTTTCAAATTTAGCAAAGAAATTTGTTTGGGTTAGGGAAGGGACTAACCCCCATGGACCCAATAAGATGTGGGTACCAAAGATCACCCCTCCTTTGTTTAATGTAGGTGTGGGCTCTCACATGACGTGAGAGTGATGACACCTTAGAGTGGATGCGTTCCGGACTTAAAGGAAATCAATTGGATGCATCACTTTCAAGGGAAGTTTTGGTGGAGATGACCACCATGTTTTTGGAGACAAGGAGAGTTGTCTTCTAGGTTTTGGTAACAAATTCCTAACTCCCATTTATTTTTTACATGCTTTCATATTATTGTTTATAGCATGTTTTGATGCTTTATAACATGTTTTTGATGTCTATAGATTAGTATATTCATTCCATGTTTATTAGATCCTTGACATACATGTATAGTATTTGAGACACACATACTTATATGAACCCATACTTAGTGTTCTCACTTTTTTTAAGCTATAATGTACATCATGAATCTAATACATGTGAATTTACATAGTAATCATGTTTTAGTTTTCTCATGATGATTTTTTGTTGTTTTATGCTTTATGTGGTATAAACTAATTTAGATGTAGATTTTATCAAAACTTGCATGTATGCATGTACACATAGTGAGAACAAATTGACTTTTATATGTTTGCACTTCATGCTCATTTGTACCCACTATATGCACATGTATAAGCTAGTTTTGATGATTCCTTCATTTATACTTGCTATGCCTATTTTCATTTTTTACTTCATGTATATGTATTTTGAATTCAAACCTAATAAATATACATGTATACCCATGAGTCTTTTGCCTTCATGCAAATACTTTTAATAGACTCGTTTACGGTTGGGATATGTATGTATATTGTTAAATTTGGATGAATCATACATATACCTAGAAGTTTGATAAAAGAATTTTTGATGAATCTTTGCTTGTTTTATATAGCAAAATAATATTCGTGTTTGTTTTGATACTTCATGTTTTGAATATATATTTAGATGTTAGTTTCATTAAGACTAGGATTTATATTTGTATATATGATGGGCTACAAACAAATCTATATATGTTTGGGATTGAATGCTTGTTTGTTCCCATTAGATGTGCTAGTATAGTCTAGTTTTGATGATTCATACATTTTAAACTTGTATTCCATTTTTGGTATTTGTTTTTATGATTATGAGTTTTCATTTCATGTATATGTGTATTTTGCCAAACTTGAAGATATACATGTATACCCCTTGAGTCATTTGCCTTTCATGCAAATATCTATTATGGACTCAAAGTGTGTTTAAGGGATATGTATGTATACTTCTTGTGTTGACAAATCATACATATACCTTGAAAAGAATTGGTATCAAATTGTTTTAATGAAAAGCTAAATTTTCATACTTTTCATGCTTTTCATGTTTTCCTTGAATGGTATTAAACTTCATGTAGTCTGTTTGGTTGTCGTAACTGGCCGTAATTCGTAGTTGTAATGGTAAAGTCTTACAATTGTAATGAGTACATGTATGTAAATTTACTTTGGTTGGTAATATAAAATTTAAAGTAAGTGTATTGTACTTTACTTGTCGTAATGTATAAGTCGTAAGTGAAAAGACCACAAAATTAACTATTTGATTTTAAAAGTTTAATACTGCTATTAAAGTTTAATATTAATATAAACAATACAATTTGTATGACACAAAATTAACTGTAACTGGGCTGTAATGAGTGGTAACTTTGCAAGTGAGTGTTAGTTGAGTTACGTAAGTCTTTTACGAATTGTCCAAACAAACGCCGTAATGTAACTCTAGTAGTCATTTACGAATTACGAAATTTTCCGTATATGTTTACCTTGTCCAAACCATTAGATATACATGAATATCTTTTTGAGCCACGTGCCTTCATGCATATATCCTTGTGGACTCGTTTGTATCTTGGATATGTATGTATACTTTGGTTTGTATTAGACATACATATGCCTTGAAGATTAAATAATATTAATTTTTAGTTTTCTTGTTTAAAGGAATAATTGAACTTAATTGAACAAATTTTCATGATTGTGATCTCCATACTTGACTTGTACACTCACATTTATTATTTGCTCATGTTTGTTTTCATGAGACATTTTTATGCTTAATTGGATTAGAGTGTTGATTATCATGTGGATTTCATTTTTATGAAAAATGATTTGTATTTATTCCTTGCTTGAAGGATTTCGTACTAGTTAACAAAACTTTTCATTTTAACTAGTTCATATTCTTCGTTATAATATGAGATATACACTTGACCCTATTCTTTCAATTGGTATCATTGAACACTTTCAATTGGTATCAATTTTTGATCTTTTTGTATACTCATAAATGTTTTGTATATGTATGCTTACTCTTTCAAGAATATCAATGTCAATTGGTATCTAATTTTTATACGTATATATACTTGTTTATGCTAAACTTGAAAATTTTCTATTGTTTGATTTGTTTTCAATTGGTATCTTAACAAGCTTATGCATATGTTTAGTTAGTATTTCATAAAGGGGGAGAAAATTTGATGTTGTCTTTCAATTGGTATTTGATTTCCACTCCCTTGCTTTATGTTAAAATATAGTTTCAAATTGGTATCATATGTTTAAAAGAACACATTTCTCTTAATGATATCAAGATGTTTATGTTAAATGTTTTAAATTGGTATCTCAAAATTTTGTTTAAGAAAAACATATTTATTTTACATTGCCTATATGTGTATAAATTCATGTTGAGTGTATCTTGTATTGAAGAGCTTGACAACTCTTCCGTATGTGGTACACGTGTGTAGGGGGAGCTTCACATCTCCTTTTATGCATTATATATTTTGTGTTATGTGAATTAGGGCGTGTCTTCCTTTCTTCATGTAACTCATATGTGTAGGGAAGCTAACTTAGCGTCTTCCTCTTCATGAATGTATATAGCAAATAACATTTATTAATCTTTGTTTATCTTCATTTGGTACCAAGATGCTTCATTGACATATTTTTAATTGATATCATATTTGTAGTCACCCCTTATTGACTTTGTTTTTGTTTTAGACAAAAAGGGGGAGACCATTGTTTGCATTGTTTTGATTGACTCAAAAAGGGGGAGAAAAATTTTACCCCTCATTTTATTTATAGTTTTTGAATGTTTACCCCTTTGTTGATGATTGACAAAAAGGGGGAGAATTATTTGTGAGTTTTATATATATGCATAGTTATTTTTGCATATATTAAGTTTAATATAGTTTAATGTATGTTTATTGGTATCTAGAGCATCTAGAAAATGTTTATTTATTAATTGGTATCTAGAGCATGTTGCTTTAAATATTTCATTGGTATCTAGAACCTTTATTGTTTATGCATATTTGTGCATTCATGTTTTTAAGAGCCTTCATTGCATATTATTATGTTTATTTGGCTATGCATAAGTTAAGGGGGAGCTTCCTTGAAGCTTTACTTTAATCCATGCATATATAACTCCATGAGTTTTGTCATCATCAAAAAGGGGGAGATTGTTGGCCCAAAGGCCTTCCACCCTAGTTTTGATGATGATTAACTCATGTAGTTATGTTTACTAATAATCTTATATTGTTTAAGTTTCAGATCATTAACCAAGATATTAGTTTGGTGATAGCTTCAACAAGAGGTGTTTGGAAGCTTATCATGGTGATTCCGGTGCCAAAGCTTAAAGATCATACCTTTGCACTCGGTGGATCGCGTTTGGGAGCAAGTCTTCTTGATGACTCAAAGACTTAGGTATCCTAGTTAGTTTAGTGTGTTTAGATCCATTTGTAAAGCTTAGTATAGTTGATATGCTCAAGTACACATACACACACATTTCATGATTTGGATTTTGGTTTTCATGAATAGTTTGATCAAAACAAGTTTACATGTTTTATATGTATATTAGATGTGCTCTATATACATACATGCTTATATAACTTATACAAACTTAGTTTGACATACCTATTCATGTAGTTTTATGTTTTGGTATAAAACATATTTTTGAAATTAAAGAACAAAAACTGTGATATATTTTGTGAATGTATATTGGACCTATGTCCATATGCATCATGCTTAATAATGTTCAAATATCATGTTTTTGTATTTCTACAAAGTTTTAAGAAAATCAGATTTCCTATTGAAAAAATCAAGTTTGATAAAAATACAAGTTTTGGTTTTTGATAAAATTGGCAAGACACAAAAATGAATTGATATGATTGATATATGTCTTGAAAATTTTTATCACATGTTTATGTTTCAATATAAAATGTTAAAAACAAGTTTTATAGAATTTTTAGAAAAAGATAAAAGATTTTTATAAAACATTTTTCCCAAATTTTCTGATCTTATTTTTGTGCTGACAGGCTGGTCGGTCGACCGGGACGGTCGACCGCACCAAGGGACGGTCGACCGCACGGTCGACCGACATGCACAGACTTGTGCACGTCTGCAGCACAGTGGTCCGGTCGACCGGACGGTCGACCGCTGCAGAGAGTTCTGCTCTCTGGTAGTTTTGGGGTCGACCAGTAGCTCCAACGGGTCAAAATATGACCGTTGGACGGTCGACCGGCCAGTCGACCGTTGCCTGTCAGAGCTGCCAGCTCAGCTCTAACGGCTAGTTTCTGTTTTGGTCTATATAAACTCCATCTCTTTTGGGATTTTTGCCAAGTTTTTGAAGAGAAAAAATTCCAGTTTTCTGAAGTGTTTAAAAGAGTTTTAAAAAGAGTTTTTGGGCTTTAAAACTTCTCATCTTTATTATTTTGGGTTTTTGGAAAATCAAAGAAAACTAGGGTTTGGGATTTTGATTTGATCTTGCATTTTCTATCTTTTACAAGAGATTTCCCAAGTAGTTTTTCTTTGTTGCTCGCTTCCAAAAACACCTTGTTTCCACACTTGAGCTATCACCTATTCTAATCTATTAGGATCTTGTTTTTGTGGAAAAGAGAGAAAAAGAGAAGTGTTTGAGGTTAAGTCTCTAAGTTGTAAACCCTCCTTGTTTTTGTTGTATCCCTCTTTGGTAGAGGTTGATCGGAGTGGTATTGAGCTTAGATCCCTCTTCGGTATAGGTGATTGTGTTTGTTTTGGCTACGGGCCTTATCCCTCTTCGGTAGAGGTGGATTGTGGTTGTATAGCCTCGGTGGCTTTGTAAGGTTGAGAGAGGAGTTCGGTACTCCTATAGTGGATTGGAAATCCTACACGGTGGTGTAGGCGGGGATGTAGAGTTGGGTACTCGAACCTCGAAACAAATCTTTGTGTTAGCGTTTGATCCAATTTCTCTCAACTCTACTCTCTTTACTTTGTGCAAGCATCATTTCATTCAAGCATCATTCTTTCATTGCATGCATATCTTATACATTGCTTGTGTTGCCTTGCATCTTTTATATTGCAATTCATTCTTATATTCTTGGCTTGATTGTGTGTATTTCATATTGCTTGGATTGCTTGTGTGTGTGTGTGCCTAACTTATACTCATCCAACAAGAGCTTCACATAGCACCTCAACCCATTTCAAGGGGAATGAAGGGGAGTTAGTCCAGAGCCTCGCAAGGGGAATTCGGCTACACTTGTTGTATTGTATTAGTTTGTGCATAATTTGCATTAGCTTCCGTTTTTTTTAGCGCACTTAGTTTTGCACTTTAGTTTTAGATTAGCACTAACACCTATTCACCCCCCTCTAGGTGTTTTTCAGAACCCACCGTTACTGGCCTCTTTTTTATTTACATATTTACGATCCCTAATATGAATAGGATCATAAAAGATCCTATCATGAAAATTATTCCCTTTACATGACCAATCTTAAAAAATCATCACGGAATCATCACTGTCTGTACCAATGTCCAACAAAAGAATGTGACTTAGTAGAGTGGTTGACTTGGGCTCAAAAGTAATAGATTCGGGAACCATTACTAACTCGGAAAATCAACTTTGGGTTCAGGAGTCAGTTTTGGATCAAGAATTGAGGCCAAACCAAAGAATTTAATTTCACATTCTTTTTCCATCAATGAAATGTAACTATTCAAAAGAGGTTGTTCAATTTTAAAATCTATAGATACAAGAATCAATATTGGCTTGGGACATGGGTCCAACTTAGGTAAGGATATCGAAGTCAACCTAGATTCAAAAATTAGAATTGAATCATAATGTTGTGGGTCGGGCTCGCATTCATGTTCAAAGTTCAATTTCATTGAAATAAAAACTTGTCAATTTGTCAATGGGTTGATATTGCTCAAGTTCAAAATTTTGTGGTGAAATTGACTTAGTAAAGTCTCTAAGGCACCATGATTCTTCGTTTCTATCAATAACTAGGATAATCGGGAATGGTCGAACATATGTTAGGTAGAGTTTCCTCATTCTTATCTTTTACTATATTTATTAAATGACTCATTTGTACTTCTAGCCTATTAAGAGATTGAAAAAAAAAATTGTGAACTGAATCAGGTTTTCCATACTCCTATCTAAATCTCTAGGTTCTTCTTCTTTTGGTGGGACTTGAAAAATCGAGTAAGGATCTTGGATTTAAAAATCTTGATGTGCTTGTAAGTCCTTAAGATTTTGGTCTTGATGTGTGGACTCAAGGAAGGCTTCAAAACTCTTTTCTAAATCTGATTTTTCTTTTATAGGTTGATTATAAAAAGGAGTATATGAGATGGATGTTGGTAAAATTTTCATCATATGACTCGGGGGAGTTGTATCCCTACTAACTCTGTGAAGAGTGGTGATAATTATTCTAGTGTTGCTTATAATATTGAAACTGGGGCATATATTGATTCAGATAAAATCAATAAGGCATACTTGGTTGGTTCAAGTTATAATATCCGGGTTGATAATATCCAAGTCAAAAGAGGTAAAGGTGAAGTATGGATCACTATTTGCATAAGAATAACTGTGATTATAATTCAAATCACCAAGATGTCAAAAATAAAAATAAAAACAAGCAAATAAACAAACAAACAAATAAAGAAACTTCTAACCTAGGCTAGAGTAGACCTTAAACCTAAACGACTCCTAACTGGTTATATTGTTCATGGGGGGGTATATTGCAGAATCTGATCATAAGTTAATCGTCCAAGTAGGGGTAAGACCAGTGGGAGGTATCCGTGCCTAAGCAACGGCCTAATTATGCCAAACTACTATTATTCGAGGTTTCGCCTCTCAATTCCCAACCTTTAACACCGATTTGATAAGAGTCAAATTCTAATAACTTTCCCCATAAGTCAGTCTCCTATTGAGTCCAAGATATCCCTGGGCCAACATCTATTAGTTTTAAGTTAGGATAGTTTAGTGAGTGAAAAGATGATTTGTGAACTAAGGGGTAGTGACTTCCCACCTTATCTTGTTTATAGGACAAGCCCTTAAATCGTTTTAGTGCGCGTGTGCAAGTATATAGAAAAAATAGCACCCAAGCAATATAATATACAAGTATGTTTCCTAAGTTATTGTAATGCGGACGTACCTTGGCTCCAATACTCTTCAACAATAATGTAACGACTTAAACAAATGCCTAAAATGCAATGTCTAAACATCTTTTTAGCATTAACAAACAATCATACTACTGTTGAGTTAAAATAGTGTGCAGAATATGTTAAACAAGAAAACTATAGAGTGAACTAACTAAATCTTTGAATTTCAAGAAACCTGCAAGAAAATACAGTTAGTAGTTCACTACAAATGTCGCGAAAACGCGGCTTTTGTCGCCTTTGTGTGGTACAGTTGTGGGCTCTGATACTCTGCCTTCTTGGACAGAGGCACAGAGTAGCAATATATTCACTGCAGCTCCTACATTTCAAATATTAGCCCCTGTACAAAAAAATAGAGAAAAAAGTTAAACCATTTAAAGTAAATCAAAAAAAAAAACTTACCGTCTTTCCCTGGCAACGGTGCCAAAATTTGATTGAGTTTGAACCTGCACAGAAAATATAGTCTAATAATAGATAACACAAGGTACTCAATACTACCGCGATAACAAGTGGCTATGTGTGTCGTGATCCACAAGGAGGGACTTGTGATGAAAACGTGTTGTAAGTTCTATTTTAGTTTACTTGAAATGTTAAAAGTTCTTCTTTATTCTTGTAAAGAAAAGGAAAATAAAGTTTATGGTTAAGTTAAGAAGAAGGTAGGAGATTGGAGAAGATGGTGATTTTAGAAAATAAAAAATAAAGTTAAAAAAAAAAAAATAGAGAGAGTAAAGAAAGAACTATTGATATGTGTGTTTTACACTAAACAATTAAAAGAAAGAAGAAAACCTAAAAGTACTTACTTACCTCTTTCGGTTAATGACTTTACTTTGAACCCTTTTGCAAAGACTTACCTTGTCTTGAAGGCGAGCAAAGCATGACAAATAGGATCTTCCCCGCTCTCAGACTATACTATGAATTCAAATGTAAGCGAAAAGTAAAATAGAAACGTATATCCATCACCATAAGCCATCAAGAGTATTTGCAATGACAAGGCAGGTTAGATGCTATATGTTTCATTTGGATATCATCAAGAGCCTTTAGATGAAGTGTAAGAGAAGAAGAAGAGAAAGAAGAGCATGAAAACGTAACCTTAATTCGATTCAAATAACAATGAAAGAAAAGAAGTACATATACCGGTATCACCCTCACTACAAGCTTCACTCTCATTCCTTCATGAAACTCTTCTCTAATCTCAGTTATATAAATATAATAAAAATTACATAAAAATTAAAAACCTAAGTTACAAACTAAAATAAAGCCAAGCCTATGTTCTCTACTCAATCATTTTATCTGGCCTCAGAATTTGCAAGTATTTATAGAAAAAATTTAACGGGGGAGAACGTCAGAAGAAAGGGGGAGCATTCCCTGTATCTCAACTGAAATGCAGTGGTTCCGCAAGAAATGCGGCGGATTCGCGGTAATTTTGTTGCCAGATGGCCAGATCCGGGAGTGCAGGTCTCTGATTTGATGTTTCTGTTGGTCTAAGGTTACCATTACCCGGTTTTATGGTTTTGATGATAACAAAACAAATGTGATTATTTGTACTAATCAATTTCAACTGTTTAAGTATATTTCAGGGTCCTAAGAATTCAAAGAGTTTTCTTTCTCTAAAGGAAGTGTTGAAGACTCAAGAAGATTCAAATACGAGATTAAAACTCAAAGCACTCGACGTCGCTAATAGAGAAGCCCGGTTGAAGATCTTGTAGTCACCTAGATCCTTATAAGATATTAGTTTGTTAAAGTGTAGAATAAAGTAGTGGTGCTCAAGAAGTTACACACACACGATTGCAAAAAATACTAGTTTTGATAGTATTGGTATTTTGCATATTTGGTTTTGATACATGTCTCATAATTTTATCAAAATTTTATAACAAGTTTAGAATATGTATTTCATCACATATACATTGCTACATTACCATAAACCAATACAAAATTTTTAGAAAAATATTTGAAACTCAAAAGTTTTCTTAAACATTGTTTCAGGCCAGAACAGTCGACACACCGTTCGATTGGTGCCCATTGCAGGCCAGAACAGTCGACCGCCCGGTTGACTGGCCCTTTGGCCAAGGGGCGTGCACGTTTGTGCACATTATTGGTTGACCGACCGGTCGACCAACTGAGAGACCTTAACTCTAGGTTAGGGACCTGGTCAATCGATAGTTTAATTTTCTTTTTAAACTACCAAGCGGTTGACCGCTAAGTCAACTGGAGCCAACGGCTCTTTTTTGGATGACCTATCGGTCAACTGGTCAGTCGACCGATAGGCTGCAAGATGGCCATAACGGCTAGTTTTTGAATCTGTTTTGTTTTTAGTAGATTCCAACGGGCATTTTTAGTTTTCAAGTGTCTAAACACACCTCAAATGACTATAAATGATATTTATTCATTGCCTATATATATGAGTCATTGGTTTTGGTTTTAGATAAGAAAAACACATAAGTTTTCAAGTTTGTTTCAAAAGAGAAATATTTTCTAACTTTCAATCTCCAAGTTCTTTCTTTCCAAAACTATTTTCAGTTGGTTTTAAAACTTCTCTATTCTTTCTAACTAAATTTTATTTCTCACTTAATTTCTTGAGCAACACTTTATATTCTACTCTATAGGAAATTGTAAGTGAGAGTATTTGTGATCTTGTTAGATCACCAAGTGCTTTGTAATCTCAATTAGCTTTGTGCTGCCTCTTGTGTAGAGGGTTAAGTTAGTGGAGTTGTGTACTCCGATCTCGTATAAACCAAGTTGTAATTTTTTGTGTAAGGTCTTTTTGTGAAAGATCCCTTAGACGATAGTGAAATTGTTCATAGTGGTGAAGGTGGGGATGTAAAGCAGTGGCTCGAACCTCAAAACAAATTTTTTTGTGTTTGCGATTGATTGTGTCTTGCTCTCTATTGTTTTTCATTTTTATACTTGTGTAATTGTTCATCTTGTATTTTATAATTGCATTCATTCTATCATTGTCATTATCGGTCTATACTCATCTCAATAAGGAGGCAATTGAGCACCTCAGCTCATTATCTAGAGGAATCAAAGAAGAGAACTTCTAGAGCCCTTCAAGGGAATTTAGTTTTAATTCTTATTTTGAGTGACGGTTTGCATAATTCATCATAAGCAGTTTTAAAATTGCATTTGATTAGCAAAACATCTATTCACCCCCTCTAAGTGTATTTCAATTTGTATAAGAGCCTTGATCTCTAGATTTTGGCTTAACAATCTTAAAGAGATCCTAATTGCTAATCACTTCTTTCGCAAATTCATCTTCATCCACTTTATTAAAAATGACCAAAGGTATTAAGACCCCTCCCAAGTTTGATGACCTTAATTTTTTAAATGAAAGGTTAAGATGATCGTATTTTTGCAATCCTTATGAAGCCGGTTGCAAAAGCGGCGACAAAACCCTTTAGTGTACCCATGGTGATGAGGACACTTGGTCTGACATTGTCACTAAGAAGTTTGATGCAAATGCTAAGGTACACTATGCCATGCTTTAAGTTTTGAATGATAACGATATTGCTAGGGCCATCCATTACGAATTCGCCTACGAGATTTGGACACATCTAGTAGTCACACACGAAGCAACGTCACCAGTTAAAAGAGCAAAGATTAATCTCTTCTGTTCCCAGTATGAAAATTTCATAATGCATGATAATAACACCATTAATGACATGGTAACAAGATTTACTAAAATAACTAATGGTCTTTCTTCTTTAAGTGATGCCATTGATAATGATCAAAAAGTAAGGAAGGTTATTCGGGCACTTCCACCGTCATGGGAAGTCAAGGATACTACATTGAACGAGCTAAACGACAAAGGAGAGATGGAGCCATCGGCTTTATAGGAAACCTTAAGACCCATGAAATGGAAAGGAAGGTAAGAGAAGAGATGACACCACAAAAGAAGAAAGTGATCGCTTTCAAATCCACTCCCACCATCTCCGACGATGATGATGAAGAAGAGGATGATGAAGAATTCTCCCTCCTAGTGAAAAATGCAAGGAGGATGTACAACAAGGCCAAGTTTAACAATAGAAGAAGATGACAAGGGTAAGAAGATAAGAAGGTCATATGCTTCAATTGCCGGAAGCCGGGCCACATAGTTGTTAATTGTCCGGAGACCAAAAGTAAACTCCAAGAAGCCTTACATAAAGAAGACTCTCAAGGCTACGTAGGACTTGGAGAGTGAAACCGATGAAGAAGTGAATACGGCGGCATATGTCTGTTTCATGGCTAATGATAACACAGCTAAGGTAACATCCGAATCCTCTACAATGGATGAATTGGGTGAGGCTTTTGAAGAGTTTTCTAATAACTATGATTTTTTAAAAAAGGTATTTAAAAATAAAAAAGAAAATGAAACTTTTCAAAATAAAATTGTTATTCTTTCCAAAGACAAAGATGATTTATCTTTTACACTCTGATGTATATAAAATTTCATGTAAAATAAAATTTCTATTAATTGATAAAAATGAGAATTCTATTCTAAAAGATAAAATTTATTCTTTAAGAAATGTATTAAAGAAATGTGAGTTTGATAAAGTTAGGTTGGAGGCAATATTTCCTAAGAAATTTACTCTAAAGACACATGTTCATACCACACATGCTCATCATACTACACATATTCATATTCTTAAATCACAACATATACATACACAACATGCTAGACATATTACACACACACCACACATGTTCACACCCCACACTCCCATCATGTTTTAATTTATGGCAGAGTTTATTCATGCACTTATTGTGGCCGTAAAGGTCACTTAGCCAAATTTTACTTTGATAGAATAAATTCTTCTAAAGATCACATTTGGGTTCGAAATGTTAACATTAATGGACCCAAAAAAATTTGGGTACCAAAATCAACCAATTTGTTACTTGATATAGGTACACACCAAGGCTCCAAGACATAGAGAGCGGTGGTATCTTGATAGCGATTGCTCAAGGCATATGACGTGGAATATCAACAATTTTGCAGCCTTATCAAGGTACCATGAAGGTGGCACCATCACCTTCAGAGAAGATTCTATAGAAAAAATTATCGGTATAGTTAACATTAAAATTGGCTCATCTCCCTTAATTGAAAATATTGTTTTAATTGATAGTCTCAAGCATAACCTCTTGAGTATTAGCCAACTTTGTGATAGAGGTTTCAAAGTGATTTTTGATGATTTAGCTTGCAATATGTTAGATAGACAAACCAATGCATGTGTACTTTCTGGTTTTCGTGAAAATAATTTGTACATGATTGATATGTCAAATTTATAATGCAATACTACAAGTTTAAATGCCTTTAATGAAGACTCCTGGTTATGGCATAGGAGGCTAGGTCATATTTCATTTGACCATTAATCTAGAATCAATAATAAAAAAGTGGTGAAAGGCATTCCTTGTTTGAAATTTGAGATGGACCGCATTTGCGATGCGTGCCAACTTGAGAAACAAATGAAATCCTCTTTCAAAATAATCAAGGGTATCATGACATCAAAACCATTGGAGTTAGTTCACATGGATTTGTTTTATCCAACTAAAACCAAAAGTCTAAATGAAAATCGTTTTGTTTTCGTTTTGGTTTATGATTTTTCTGTTTTATATGGGTTTTCTTTTTAGAACACAAAGATCAAGCCTTTTCACATTTTCAAGTGTTTAGAAAAAGAGTTGAAAAAGAAAAAAATTTCAATGTTACATATAAGAAGTAATAGAGGTGGTGAATTCATTGACCACTCTGTTATCACTTATTGTGAAGAACATGAAATCAAACATGAACAATCATGTCCTAGAACTCAACAATAAAGTGGAGTCGTTGAAAGAAAGAATCGTACTTTTCAAAAAATGGGTAGGACAATGATAAATGAATACGGACTCCCTAAATACTTATGGATCAAGGCCGTAAACACATCATGTTACATCTCTAATAGAATTTATTTTTATAGTACTTTTAAAACTTCATTTGAAATTTACTATTTGAGAAAACCTAATGTTTCTTACTTTAAAGTTTTTGATTGTAAATGCTTTATTTTAAACACTAAAGATAATTTAGAAAATTTGATGCCAAATCTTATGAAGCCATATTTGTTGGTATTCAAATACTAGCCTATAGAGTCTTCAATAGATATACTTTGACTATTAAAAAATTTATATATATATCAAGTTTGAGGAATCTAATGCTTTTGTGAAGAATATTGTAAAGATTGATTTCTTAAGTGAAGACATGGAGAAGATAACCTGGAAGGATTCACCTATAGAAGAAAAAAAGCCAAAGATTGATGTACAAGGTGAAGTTCAAGAGGTTGAAGTTGAGCCAACACAACCACTTCTAAAGAATTGGAGATTTGATTCAAATCATCTCAAGGACCTCATCATAGGTGATGTATCCAAGGGGTAACTACTCGATCCAAACTCTATGATTTATGTAGGCAGTTTGCTTTTATTTCACACATTGAGCTCAAAAACATCCTCGAAGCCGAGACCGATTCATATTGGTTGCTTGCAATGCAAGAATAGCTCAATCAATTTGAGCGCACCAAGTTTGGCATCTTATTCCTAGACCCCATGATAGACCAACTATCAGTACTAAATAGATCTTTAGAAATTAGTTGGATGAGTCAGGTAATGTTATTAAAAATAAAGGTAGGTTAGTGGCCCAAGGTTACACCCAAATTGAAAGTATCGATTTTGAGAAAACCTTTGCACCTGTAGCACGGCCATATGGATGACACTTGCCTTTGCATCTTATAAAGAATTCAAACTTTTCAAATGAATGTCAAAAGTGCATTTTTAAATGATTTTATAAAAGAGAAAGTGTATGTTTAACAACCCTCTAGGTTTGTTGATCTTACACATTAGGATTTTGTGTACAACCTTGATAAAGCTTTTTATGGTTTAAAATAAGCTCCAAGAGCTTGGTATGAAAGACTTTCAACTTTCTAATTTCAAACAATTTTTTAAAAGTAAAGTTGACACCACTTTGTTTACAAAACATGTAAATAGTGATATCCTAATTGTTCAAATTTATGTTAATGATATTATTTTTGGATCCACTAATGAAAAGTTTTATAAAGAATTTGAATCATGCATGAAGAACGAGTTTGAGATGTCTATGATGGGAGAGCTAAACTGCTTCCTTGGCCTCCAAATCAAGTAAAAGAGTGATGTGATCCTCATAAATCAAGCCAAATATACAAGAGAATCCATCAAGAGATTTGGAATTGAAGATGCAAAGCAAGACTCCCTTGGCCACCACTATTAAGCTTGACAAGGATGAACAAGATATAAATATAGACATTAAACTTTTTAGAAGTATGATTGGTAGTCTACTTTATTTGATGGCTAGTAGGCCGGATATAATATTTTATGTGTGTCTATGTGCTAGATTTCAATCTTGTCCTAAACAGTCTCACTTAATGCGGTAAAGCGCATTATTAGATATCGTAAGGGCACAATTAGAATCAGCTTGTGGTATCTGAAAACCGGACAATTTTTCATGATGAGTTATTCGGATGCGGATATGCCAGTTGTAGAGTGGATAGGAAGAGCACTGTGATACTTGTCAATTTTTAAAATTGCCTTGTTTCATGGTCTTATAAGAAACAAAATTCAGTAGCCCTCTCAACCGTCAAGACAGAGTATGTTGTGGCCAGGATTTGTTGTGCACAAGTCCTATGGATGAAACATATTTTTTTTGACTATGATTTGCATTATGACCATATTAAACTATTTCGTGATAATACTAACATCATTCATATGACCAAAAATGCAAATCAAAATAGTAAAACGAAGCACATAGATATTTGATATCACTTTCTTAGAGATCACTATGAGAAAGGCGATACTGGGATTGGTTATGTTTCCACCGATTTTAACTTGCGGATATTTTTATTAAAGCACTAGATTATAATAGATTTTTCTTCATTTGTTGTGAGTTAAATGTTTGTATTATGGATTCATAAGTTTTTAAATTATTTTCAATTTTTTATTTTTTAAATTAATATCTCTTTTATGTTGATATCTTTATCCTTTTTGATACATGACAAAAAGGGGGAGAGATATTTGAGTTATTAAGTTATTTTGGTATTTTCTATTCATTCTCTTTACCATTCTTATATATTCTTATTAGAGGAAAGAGAATTGGAAGGATGATAGGCTATATATGCATATTATTCTATATTGATATTATCTTTATATATGCATATATGTGTGACTTGCTTATATTATCAAATCCATTTAAAGTCATAATGTTTTCTTGTGCTTGATAGATAGCATAACTTTAGGGGGATCTTTTCAAACTCTTTCCTATCTTTTATCTTAAATAACTCACATGTTTTGTCATCATCAAAAAAGAAGAGATTGTTGGCCAAAGGTTACAATCACCCGGTTTTATGATTTTAATGATAACAAAATATATGTTGTTATTTGTACTAATCAAGTTCAAGTATTTAAGTATATTTTAGGGCTTTAAGGATTCAAGGAGTTTTCGTTCTCTAAAGGAAGGTGAAAGACTCAGGAAAATTCAAATACGGGATTAAAACTCTCAACATCGCTAAAGGAGAAGCCCGGTTGAAGATATTGCAATTACCTAGAGCCTTATAAATATTAGTTTGTTAAAGTGTAGAATAAAGTAGTAATTCTCAAGAAATTACACACACACGATTTCGAAAAATACATGTTTTGGTAGTATTGGTGTTTTACATGTTTGATGATACATGTCTCATAATTTTTTCAAAATTTTATAACAAGTTTAGAACATGTATTTCATCACCTATACATTGCTATATTACCCATAAACCAATACAAAATTTTTATAAAAATATTTGAAACTCAAAAGTTTTCTTAAAAACTGTTTCAGGCTAGAACGGGTGACCGCCTAGTCGACCGGTGCCCATTGCAAGCCAGAACGGTCGACCGCCCGGTCGACCGGGCCTTTGGCCAAGGGTCATGCACGTTTGTGCACGTTGTCGGTCGACTGACCAATCAATCGCTAACCCTTGTGGTCGACCGATTGGTCGACCGACTAAGAAACCCTAACTCTTGGTTTAGGTCAGTCGACCGACCCGATCGACCGACAGTTTTATTTTCTTTTTAAACTACCGAGTAGTCGGATCGCCAGTCGACCGGAGCCAACAGCTCTTCTCTGAATGACCTATCGATCGATCGGCCGGTCGGATGACAGGCTGCTAGATGGCCATAACGGCTAGTTTTTGAATCTGTTTTGTTTTTTAGTGGATTCCAATAGGCATTTTTTTCAAGTGCTAAACACACCCGAAATGACCTGGTATGATTTATAAATGATATTTATTCATTACCTATATATATAGGTCATTGGTTTTGATTTTAGATAAGAAAAACACACAAGTTTATAGGTTTTCAAGTTTGTTTCAAAAGAGAAAAGTTTTTCTAGCTTTCAATCTCTAAGTTCTTTCTTTTCAAAACTATTTTCAGTTTGTTTTAAAACTCCTCTATTCCTTCTAACTGAATTTCATTTCTCACTTAACTTCTTGAGCAACAATTTATATTCTACTATATAGAAAGTTGGAGAGAGTATTTGTGATCTTGTTAGATCACTAAGTGCTTTATAATCTCAATTGGCTTTGTGCTCCTCTTGTGTAGAGGGTTGAGTTGGTGGAGTTGTGTACTTCGGTCTTATGTAGGCCAAGTTATAATTCGCTTGTGGAAGATCTTTTAGAAAATAGTGAAATCCTTCATGGTGGTGAAGGCGGGGACGCAGAACAGTGGCTTGAGCCTCGAATCAAATTCTTTTGTATTTGCGATTGCTTGTGTCTTGCTCTCTATTATTTTTTATTTTTTCATACTTGTGTAACAGTTCATCTTGCATTCTATAATTGCATTCATTCCATCACCATTACTGGTCTATACTTATCTCAACAAGGTGGCAATTGAGCACCTCAACTCATCATTTAGAGGAATCAAAGAGAGAAAGTTCTAGAGCCCTTCACGGGGAATACGGCTTCAATTCTTGTTTTGAGTGACTGCTTGTATAATTTATCATAAGTAGTTTTAAAATTACATTTGATTATCAAAACACCTATTTACCCTCCCTCTAGGTGTCTTTCAATTTCATCTGTTTGTCGATTTGAGCTACGGATTTGACGATATCAGTATTGATTTTCAGCTAACCGAAATAGATTCATAAAAATCCGAATTTAACCAATTCTTATTTGGTGTTATCTCCCTGATTTGTTCTTTTCTTTAGCTAAACATTTGTCCTAATCCTTTATTTTGGTTTAATTTGAATTTTAGTGGGCTTTTAAGCTTGTTTTCTCTCCTCTTTCATTTAGTAAAGGCCC
Organism: Agave tequilana; assembly: GCA_038442645.1. NCBI lineage: Eukaryota > Viridiplantae > Streptophyta > Magnoliopsida > Asparagales > Asparagaceae > Agave > Agave tequilana. The sequence goes on along the minus strand of JAVJIF010003633.1, from coordinate 15,125 downwards.
TGCAAATAATTAGATAAAAAATAATTAAATAGTAGAGTTTATTAAACAAAATAATATGAAAATGTGACGATAAATATGTAATATTGGCGACTGATCATAAGGTAAAAACAGACGCCCTAAATAGTGAGTTGATTGGTTTAACGGTGTAGAATATTTGAAACCTAACAAAAATTTGTTTGTGAGGGTTTTTAAATGTTTAGATCATGATCGAATGGCCAGATCGAGAATTTGTATGTCTATGGACATGGATCTAACCAAATCACCACTTTTGGCCGTCCATTTTGCGTCGCTTGATGGATGGGCAAAAAGTATTCAAAACACTTGATTTTTTATTTTAATTACTTTATATAATATTGATAAGCTTCAATGGAGTGAATCTTTTATTTGAATGTTGGATGTTTGTATTTGAGTGGAAGAATTCGGGCTCGAATCCTTCCGAAACTACACAAGCCTCTCTCTCTCTCTTGATAGACTTTTGTAGTTCTGAAAGGATTCGAGGCTGAATCCTTCCCACTCAAATACAACCTTACGAAATTTGAATAAAAGACTCATTTCATTGAAATTAATCTATATTATTTCACGTATCATAAATCAAAAATCATGCATTTTAAATACTTTTTGCTCATGCATCAAGTAGCGAAAAAATTGATGACCTAAATAGTGAGTTGGTTAGTTTAACAATGTAGAACATTTGACACCTAACAAAAATTGGTTTGTAGGGATTTTTAAATGTTTAGATCATGATCAAATGGCCGGATCGAGAATTTGTATGTCTAAAGACATAGATCTAACCAACTCACTACTTTCGGCCGTCCATTTTGCACCGCTTGATGGATGGACAAAAAGTATTCATAACACTTGATTTTTGATTTTTAGTATAGATTAACTTCAACGGAGTGGATATTGTATTTGAATGTTGGATGTTGGTATTTGAGTGGCTTGAATCCTTCGGGAATGACACAAGTCTATCTCTCTCTCTCTCTCTCTCTCTCTCTATATATATATATATATATATATATATATATATATATATATATATATATATTATATATATATATATATATATATATATGAAAATCTTCAAATGAGAAATTTTCTCAAAATAAGCTTCGTGAGAAAACCATGTAGAAGTGATTCCATGGATGATCCGAACCGTATATCTTGATCTACATACTTTACTTAGGCTACCAATAAAAAATCACGTGATTCTGAGCCCTTTTACCTATGCATCAAATGACATCTTTATTTTACTATAGATACAACATATGTTTTATAACCACTTATTGCATGGGTAAAAAAAACTTGGAATCAGTGATTTTTTTATTAATAATTTAAAGCGGTTTGAATTATCCATATTATTGCCCTTATATGATTTTCTCATGGTCTCGTGTGAGAAAGTTTCTCACAAAAAGATCTCTCTCTCTCTCTCTCTCTCTCTCTCTATATATATATATATATATATATATATATATATATATATATATATATATATATATATATATAATCTAGTCTCTTCACCAAAATGTTTGTCAATACACACGCATACACATACAGACACACACTTGTGTCATTCTGGAAGGATTCATGGCCGAATCATTCCCACTCAAATACAACCCTACGACATCTGAATGCAAGATCTACTCCATTGAAGTTGATCTACATAATTCGAGTGATTAAAAATAAAAAAATCATGTATTTTGAATATTTTTTGCCTATCCATCAAGTAGGCACAAAATGGACGGACGAAATAGTGAGTTTGTTAGTTTAACAGTGTAGAAATTTGAAATCTAGTAAAATTTAGTGTGTGAGGATTTTTAAGTGTTTAGATCATGCTGAAATGGTCGGATTGAGAATTTATATGTCTATAGATGTAGATCTAAGTAATATGCTATTTTCGGCCGTCCATTTTGCGTCTCCTTAATGGATAAGCAAAAAGTATTCAAAATATATGATGATTTTTATTTTTTAGTTACTTGAAATAATGTATATCAACTTCATCAGAGTGGATCTTGCACTCAGATGTCATAGGGTTGTATTTGAGCAGGAAGTATTCAACCTCGAATTATTCTGAAATGACACGAGTATGGAGAAATAGACTTGTGTCATTCCAGAAGGATTCAAGGCAGAATCCTTCTCACTCTAATACAACCTTATGACATTCGAGTGTAAGATCCACTTCGTTGAAGTTGATCTATATTATTTCAAGTAACTAAAAGTTAAAAATCATGTATTTTGAATACTTTTTACCTATCTATCAAATAGGCGCAAAATGATCAGCCGAAATAGTGAGTTTATTAGTTTAACAATGTAGAATATTTGAAATATAAAAAAAATAGTGTGTGGGGGTTTTAAGTGTTTAGATCATGATGAAATGGTCGGATCGAGAATTGTATTCTATAGATGAGATCTAAGTAATATGCTACTTTTGATCGTACATTTTGCGCCTACTTTATGCATGGGTAAAAAGTATTCAAAATACATGATTTTTAATTTTATTTATGTGAAATAATGTTTATTAACTTCAATGAGTGAATCTTGCATTCAGATGTCGTAGGGTTGTATTTGAGTGGAAAGGGTTCAGTCTCGAATCCTTCTTTAATAACACAAGTCCCTCTCTCTCTCTCTCTCTCTCTCTCTCTATATATATATATATATATATATATATATATATATATATATATATATATTTATGGGAAATTCTACACACACACCCCTTTACTGTCTTCATCCACCCTAAAATGTTTTTTTGAATTATAATTTTACTATAAATGAAAAGTCTGTAATACCCTCTATTGAATCTATTTCCAATCTACAATTTCTCACCACGTGCAATATGGATCCCAACAGAATGAAGCGGATGCGAAGCATGCTGATTGATAAAAAGACAGAGTTTAGAAAAGTATTAATCTGATATGTGATGAACTCTAAATTCTTGCAATTTAACCGTAGTAGTAATGACTATACGAGTCGATCCTCAGGAGAGATGCGACGAAAACGTTTAGACACAGTATTGTTCTTAGAAGAAAGAATTTGGTTGAAAAGAAAAATTAGTTTGTTTTGATTATGAGAAAAGTTTATAGTTCACTAATCATCTACCACCACTAACTTACTAGTCCATGAAGATTAAATTTTATGTTGAATCATAGAAGTGTTCTTTGAAAAGTTGCTTCAAGTAGATATATAAGATGAAAAGTTTTCCCTAAGCGAGACACACTAGTAAAAGTTCAACATTAAATTATCAAATCCTTCTAAGCATAGCATACGAAAATTTGTTTAGATTTAACATTAAGCTATCAAATCTATCTAAGCATAAAATAAGCAAAATTATTTACTAGTATTAACAATATTCAAGTTAGCTTTTTATCATCATAAGTATTCAGAAGTTTGCCTAGTTCTTGGATTTTAAACATGTATAGGATTCAACCAATTTAATCAATCATAGAACTTAAAGTAGTGGTGGAGAGATTAGCAAACCATGAAGTTGTATTTAGATATTCATGATGAAAATAAAGCAAAGCATATTGGATGAAAAAGAAAATTGCAAAATAAAAAGAAAGTAAGTAAATAACACAAAAGAGATGAGAGGAAAAATAATGAAACCTTTGAATTGATGTGTCACTTCCAATTACAAAAGCTCATTCTTCTTCACAAAATTACTCTTTATCTAAAAATCTAGAAAATACAAACTAAATTCGTAAAAGAGAGAACTAAAAGAAAGCCTAAGTTGTGATCTCTGAGATGCCTCCTTCTTTGACTCTTCCTCTCATTTATAGGGGAAATAAGAGGTAGTATACTGATAGAACTCAAACACCCAACCCCAAACAAGAGGCCAACAGAAAGCCGCGTTTCACCTGCTTTCAGGAGAAATCGCGGTAAATTGATGGGGTCTGAGTATACGCTTTGGTGTGTGGCTTCATCTTATCCATCCATCAGAAAATTTATTCTCAAAATCTTCATTTGAACTCTAAATTTTAAAATAATAACCTTTCTAGATAACTTGAAAAGAAAATTATCTCCAAATCAGAGTTTTAATTTAAAAGCTTCCACTTTATCTTAACTTGGAGCTTAAGCAACCTGATTTAAGTTGATTTTTTTCTTTTATCTCAAATTAGGATAGAGATTATCTCTGAATTCTTATCTTCCTCTTAGTTTCAAATTGATTTAAATTTAAATCTGAATATAGATAGGATAGGTAGAAGCTTCGTTCATATTTATCTTCCTATTTAAATAACTACATATCATAAAAAAAAGAGGGTTAAATAGTAAGATTAAATAAAATATAATCAGCATAAATATGCAAACGTGAAAATAAATATACAAATATAAAATATAATCACACTCCACACCTATCTTTTGCTCGCCCTCAAGCAAGACAAATAAAAACTAATCTAACTATCCTAACTCACTTTCATAGGAATCACGATTGCACTTAGCACGTGCAACAAGCCGTTATCTCACGTTACCTCTAGAGGATGAGCTTTGTCTCTTGAGCGCTTTAAGTGAATTACACGCACAAAATCCGGTGAAAGAAATAATAGATAAGAAAAAGACTAAGATAAAAAGGATAAAAAAAAAAGAAGGATAACTAAAAATATAGAAAAGAAAAAGAAAAAGAAAAGAGAAATTCATAAGTTTCCAACAAGTTTAAGATAATCAAGTTCAATCATAAAATCAAGAAATCTAATTATTTTTCTTTTGAGATTTAAATTCAATATTTTCACACTAATCCTTTTGAAGTCTCTCAATCTTATGCATCTTTGTCTAAGTGAAAATAGTTTTGCCTCGGGAATATTTGATTCAAACTTCACCTTTTTAAATATTTGTACAAAAAAAATTCTTTTTTTTAGAAGTTTGAAGTATTACCATTTCATTACCCTTTAAGAACTTTTATTTTTAATATGTATAACTCATCTAATTTTCTTTTGTGTAAATATCAAGGCTTCTTAAAGTCCTAATACCTAACTAATTGATTATTTGATGTGCTAATACATATACTATATTTATATTTTTTCAAACTTACCTAATTACCTTTTGCGTACACCAAGACTTGCTTAGTCCAAAGCACCTAGCTAATTAATAATTAGATTTGTTTATTTTTCATATATTTATTTTTTTATACTATATATTCAAAATAGGTTAAGCTTTCATCATTATTCCGAGCATAAAACTTGTGTGTGTGTGTGTGTGTGTGTGTGTGTAAGATGCTAATCATGTTAACAAATTCTAGATGGTATTTATTTTTTAAATTTTTCTCTAAGTCAAAAATTATAGATTCTTTCAAATTGTTCTTACCATCAAAATTTCAAACATTAATGGATTCTTAATTCTTTAAAAACTAGTTATATTTTTTGCAAAATAATTTTTTATGTTAAAAATATTTTTTATTTATTATTTGAAGTGTTAGTAACTAAGTGTTAGTAATTAAATTTTAGTAAAATTTTTTTTTGGTTAAACATTAGTGCACCTCCCCGTCACCTATCTCATGCATTTTCTCAAATGTATGAATGTATGTATATATGCATGAAATGAAATGCAGAAGAGGTAGTGTTACCGATACATTGGGCTAAAAAGACTCATGACTGTTTTTGCTCCAGGCACTGATTCCAAGAACAATTTTAAACGTTGACCATTAACCTTGAATTCATTACATTCTTAGTGTCGCATATCTCTACTGCTTCATGTGGAAACACAGTTTTTACAATGAATGACCTTATCTGTCGTGATTTCAACTTGCCTAAAAAAGATGAAGCCTAGAATTATAGAGTAAGACTTTTTGTTTTGGGATAAAAGTTTTTCTAATGATAAATTTATCATTAAAAATCTTAACCCAATTCTAGGCTTCGTTTCTCAACTTCTCAACTTTAGAAATTTGTAATTTTCAAAGCCCACCGGCCTTGTCGAGATCAAAATTCAATTGCTTGATAGCCTATATGGCCTAGTGTTCAAGCTCAACTGGTAGGTGGCAGGCCTTACAAAAAACTAACCTATAAAGAGACATACCTAAAATTATTTTGAAAGCAGTCTGATAGGCTCATAGGGCATCTACTAGCTTGGTGGACCAGTCGTTCTGATTTTGACTCACGATTTTTGTCACGCCCGACTTCTCAAAATACGCTGAAGTGGAGATGCGACACGAGTCGGCGACGCATATACGCAAAGAAAATACCTCACGTATATACGCTAAGCCTTAAGTAACCCGAAACAAGCTATAAATTTATACTATAATGAGTCAACGACCACTGCAATAATACATATAAGCATCCACGCATGATATCATATGAATAAAGAACTGGAATAACAAATGAATCTGATATAATGAGAATCAGGAAATAATATGAAGATAAGAAAGATAAGAATACCAGAATCGAATAGGGAGAAGCTCCAGCTCTTCACGAAGCGTACCGTCTCCTCGAACACCTGCATAAGAGAAATAAAGCGTCCAATATCTGGACGTGCAAATCCAGGGTCGTCAGAAAGTGACCTGGTGAGTGTGTGTGTAAAGGGGAGAGCTCGTGCATATAAACAATGTGCACAGAATAATACCAGATAAACTACAGACAGAAGATAACTAAAGAAAAACTGCATAACAACATGAATGAAGATAAAAGTCAATTATCACAACTGTAAATAAGTAACTGATACCTGAAGGTATACCCTAGCGTATGTCACTAGTCTGGTGTACAATCCTATATCTATCATAGTTTATACATATATATACAGTCAGGTGATCACGGTTAGTCACAATATATTAACAGTTTATCATTATAATAATTAACAATATTAATTACAATAATAATAACAACAACAGTAATAATAATAAAAGTATTAACATTAAAAATCTTATCTAATAATACTTGATAAAATTACTACCATTAATAATAATGACTAAAATAATACAATATGAACAAGAATAATAACAATATCAATATTAACAATAATAGCAACTACAATAATAATACTAGTAACAGAGTAATGGGAAAAATACTACTTAGTAATTAAAATGATAATAATGCTAAATATAATTATAAGGCTAAAATACCATTTACTATCTTAAAATAATTTGTACTGTAACTCAAGTTAATAAATAATAATAATATCACCAGTAAAATAAAATAAATACTTAGAAAAATAAAAATAAAGTATTTTAGATTAGGGATATTACATTCTACCCGCCTTAATAAAAATTTCGTCCTCGAAATTTCAATAAAACGGGGAATGATAAAAATCAAATTAGGAGAGAAGATGAAGCTTCAACGTAGCTTCTCATTACATCATGGGTCCATCACGCTTCCGCTGCGCGCTCTGATCTCTGCTACCGGCTTCACCGTGGAGTGATCAAACTCAGGAGGCAAAATCAGGAAAATAGAATCGAAAAGCGGATAGGAATCAAGATGGAACCCATATTACTCTAGAAAATGAGTTGGAATTAGGGAAATCAAAAGATTCAAGAGATGGATCCCAAAAAGAGAACGATCAATTCCAAATGGAGTCAATATCATCGTATGGATAGTATATGTATATTGCAGTGTAACTATAACTTGTTTCAAGTTACCGATAAGATCTAGATTCTCTTTTTATGTTGAACCTGGCTCTGATACCAAGAAAAACCTATCACGCCCCACTTCTCAAAATACACAAAATTTAGTACGTGACAAGAGTCGGCGACATATTTTCAATAAAAATACGCTAAGCCTCAATGTATTAAATCAAAACATAAAGTTCGCAACTTATTCCAGCATTCAAAAGCAAGTACAATAATGTCTTCAAAGTTCGTTTATTATAGACATAACAAGAATAAAAGCAAAAATACTAAAAGTCCTCACGAACTGAACTGCGGATGGTCTACTGGAGATCTGCAACGTGCTCAAAGTACTTCTGATCCTGCAATGTCCTCAGATCTGGATCTGAGCATAGCAAACTCAGGGTCATTAGAAAGCGACCTGGTGAGTGTGTGTGTGTAAAGGGGAGAGCTCGTGCATATAAAGAATGTGCACAGAATAATACCAGATAAACTACAGACAGAAGATAACTAAAGGATAACTGCATAACAACATGAATGAAGATAAAAGTCAATTATCAGAACTGTAAACAAGCAACTGATACCTGAAGATATAACCTAGCATATGTCACTAGTCTGGTGTACAATCCTATATCTATCATAATTTATACATATATATACAGTCAGGTGATCACGGTTAGTCACAATACATTAACAGTTTATCATTATAATAATTAACAATATTAATTACAGTAATAATAACAACAATAGTAATAATAATAAAAGTATTAACATTAAAAATTTTATCTAATAATACTTGATAAAATTACTACCATTAATAATAATGACTAAAATAATACAATATGAACAAGAATAATAACAGTATCAATATTAACAATAATAGCAACAACAATAATAATACTAGTAACAGAGTACTGAAAAAATACTAATTAGTAATTAAAATGATAATAATGCTAAATATAATTATAAGGCTAAAATACCATTTACTATCTTAAAATAATTTGTACTGTAACTCAAGTTAATAAATAATAATAATATCACCAGTAAAATAAAATAAATACTTAGAAAAATAAAAATACAGTATTTTAGATTAGGATATTACAGTTTTCTTCAAAATAAGTTTTATTTGTTGATTAGAGACCTCTTCTTGCTCACTTGTTTGAAGATGGTAGGGTGTGGACAATTTGTGTGTGATGACATTTTTTCACATAAGAGCTTCAAAAGTTCTATTGCAGAAATGAGTGTCATTATTGCTGATTATGGTTCGAGGGGTTCCGAAGCAAGAAAAAATGTTCTCTTTCAAGAACTTGACAATAACTTTATTGCCGTTTGTCTTACAAGAAATGGCCTCTACCCACTTAGACAAATAGTCCACAGCCAGTAAGATGTATTAGTGTCCAAATGAATTAAGAAAACGACTTATAAAGTCGATGGCCCAAACGTCAAATAGTTCTACGTAGAAATAGGTTGAGGGGTATTATATTACATTTTAAAATTCTACATATCATTTGACACCTTGGGCATGTCTTGCAAAAGTCAAAGGCATCTTTAAATAAAGTGGGCCAATAAAATCTATTTTATAGCACTTTTTCGGCAGTTTTACGACCAAAGTGTCCACCTTATGCAAGCTCGTGACAAATGGATAGAATGCTCTTAACTTTCACATCGGGAATACATTCCTAATAATTTTGTTAGAACAATATTTGAAGAGATACGGTTCCTCTCAAAAGAAATATTAGACTTGAGATATGAACTGATATACATCTTGTTTTAATCAATAAGATGGAATTTGGTTTGTGACTAAGTAATTGACTATGTCAGTAAATCATGGTTCCCTAAAGATAGCTAAGAGTTGTTTATTGGGAAAATCATCATTAATTGGCAAGTTGTTGGAAGGTGCTTTTAGGATACGTGAGAGGTGATCGGTGATGACGTTTTTGACACCCTTTTTATCTCAAATTTTGAGATCAACTCTTGAAGAAAGAGAATCCAACGAATGAGTCGGGCCTTCGCATCCTTCTTAAGCATTAGGTATCGAAGTGCAGAATGGTCGGGAACATGGGTGGTTTTGGTCCTAAGTAGGTATGGATGAAATTTTTCAATGCAAACACTACAGTCAAGAATTCCTTCTAGGTTGTAGTATAGTTTAATTGGGCATCATTAAGAGTCCTATTTGAATAGTAGTCACATAATGCTTGCTATTGATACGCTGTCCGAAGATAGTGCCTATGGATAATTGAAAGCATCGCACATGATCTCAAATAGTTTGGACCAATCTGAGTAGAAATTATTGGTGTAGAGATAAGTTTCATTTTAAGCTTCTCCCACGCTGTAAGACATCCATCATTAAAGATGAATGGCACATCCTTAGCTAAAAAGTTAGTTAAGGGTCTAACAATCTTGCTAAAGCCCTCAATAAACCTATGATACAATCTGACGTGTCCTAAAAAAGATCGGATATCTTCACATATTTGGGTATGGGAAGCTTGGCTATGACCTCTATCTTCGCTTTATCCACTTTAATTTCTTTGCTAAAAATTTCATGACCTAAGACAATTCCATGTTGTACAAAGAAGAGACACTTTTTCTAATATAAAGTCAAATCCTTTTCGGTACATCGTTTGAGGACAAGTTCAAGATGGTAAAGACATTGATCGAATGAGTCTCCATAGATGAAGAAATCATCCATAAAAATCTCTAAGAATCTTTCGACCATGTCAGAGAATAAGCTTAACATACAATGTTGAAATGTCACAGGGGCACTGCATAAACTGAAAGGCATTCGACGATAAGTGAAAGCTCCAAATGGGCAAGTAAATATTGTCTTCTCTTGATCCTCCAGAGCTATGAAGATTTGATTATCCCTGAGTAACCAATCAAGAAACAGTAATACTCGCGGCCAGATAGTCGTTCAAGCATTTTATCGATAAATGAAAGAGGGAAATGATTGTTGTGAGTGGCAGCATTTAACTTTCGATTGTTAATTCAAACTCGAGTATTTGTAGGGAGTCGTATTTCGACTAACTCTTGATTTTCATTCTTTACCAGGATAAAACCAAATTTCTTACGGACCGCGTGGATTAGGTTAACCCATGGCTATCAGAAATGAGATAAATTATTCTATTATCTAATAGCTCACTATTTCAGCTCAAGCGGCCTCTTGCATAATAGAATTTAACCTACACTGTGGGTCCCTCTTTGATTTTACCTCTTTATTTAGACAGATTCAATGTTGAACTATAGCCGAAATCAATCCCTTTATGTCGGCCTTTGTCCAATCAATAGCTTCTCTATATTTCTTAAGGACTATAATAATGTTTTCTTCTTGCTCGTAGTCGAGCGGGATGCAATGATGACTGGTAGAGTATTTTGTTCGCCTAGGTAGGCGTACTTGATATGTTTGGGCAAGGCATTCAGTCTTAAGGAAGGCAATGACTCAAGAGATGGAGGAGTCAAGCTTGTTGGCTCCGGATCTAATGAACTTGGGCTCGATGCCCACTTAATTGTTGAATTAACAATCTCATCAAGGTTTAAGTCCTTGGATTCCAACTCGGCATCACATTCGGCTTCTAATTTTATCTCCTCATTATGCATATTTGTCAAGTTCTCAAAAAAGGTTTATCGTCCATATCACAGGGTTGTTCTCCCAAGTTGAAGACGTTGACTTTCTTAGTCATGTCTCCAAAAGTCAATCTCATGGATCTGTTCCTACAATTTATGATTACATTGATAGTCGCGAGGAATGGACGCCCTAGACTGATAGGAGTTTGAGACCTAGGATTAGAAACTGGTTGGGTCTCTAGAATAATGAAATCGTTTGGGTAGATGAATTCCCTAATCTGGATAAGAATATCGGTCACTTCTCCCTTCAGAAGTTTAACTGACCAGTCAGCTAACTGGATCGTAACTTGAGTAGGGATAAGCTTGCCGAACCCAAGTTGTTGGTATACTGAGAAGGGGAGCAAATTGATATTTGCTCCTAAATCAAGAAGTCATCGATTAATTTCAGCTTGACCTATTGTGCAAGAAATGGTATGGCAACCAGGATCCTTGTTCTTGACAGGAATTTGATTAGACAATAGCTCACTAATATTAGTGGCTAGAAAAATTATCTTAGGCACATTAGCCTTCTCTTCTTGGTGCACATTCTTTAAGAAATTTTGCATAGATAGGGGCTTGTTGTATTGCATCAAGAAGGGTTAAATAAATCTTTACTTGATTAAATATCTCAAGTATTTTCTCCATGTATACATTATTGTTATTCCTAAGCCTATTCAGAAATGGGGTTATAGGCTTATGCATTTCCTCAACAAACTTATCTTTTTGTTCGAAGTTGTGTGGAGTGGTACTGGCAGAAGTAGATGCTTGTGTTGGACTAAGCAGAGTAACTTTGGGTCTTTAATTGGATTTACTTGCTAATTTAATGTAGTCTCTAATCTAGTCATGGCTTGAATAAATATTTATTGGGTCTTGTTGAAAGTACCCATCCTTCTTTTCATATTGGAGAATCTTGTATCCATTTGTGAATTTTGGAAAGAAAGTGGTAGAATTGGTTGGAAAATTTTTGTTGATAATGAGATGGTTGAAAATTATTGGAGAAGTTATGCTTAGGTTGATCATTGGTGTTTTTTGGCCCCATGAGAAATTCAGATGATTTCTCTAACCGAAATTGTACGTTTGCGAATATGGATTATTGTTTGGCCTTGCGAAGGCTGCATTCATATGTTCGGGCAACATTTGTTGAGTAAGAAAAATAAGACACTCTTCAAATACATGGTTCACAAATTGATAATAAGTGCAGCCTGCAGATGTGATTGTGTTGGGCTGACTTGGTTACCGGAACTGGCTCCTTAGTTTCTAGAACTTTGAGTCTTCGCATAACACTAGCAAATTTAGCCTCTGTTGCTATGGATGTCTCTATTGAATGGAGACCTCCTTTTGACAAGGTGGGGACTATTTTTAGATTTATCGGGAGTTGGTTCCTATTGGATGGTCTTCTCCGCTAAATTTTCATATATTTCACACCCATCATGTTCATCCTTTTTTCAAAAATTCCCCTGACACATGGTTTCTAAGAAAGTCTTATTTTGATAATGTAAGCCATCATAGAGAATCTGGCATAACCACCACTTCTCTAGGCCATGATGGGGGCATTGAGCAAGGAGATTTTGAAGCGTTCAAAGTATTTTCAAAACGGTTCAGTTGTTCTTACTTAAACTGCATTATACTTTTTCAGATAAGAGCAATTTTATGGATATGGTAAAATTTCTTCAAAAAGGCCTTGACGAAATCATCTCATGATGTAATTGATTCAATCGTTAAACATATAGCTACTTTTTCGCTAGGTCCTTGAGAGCGAAAGGGACAATATTTAACATAATAGAATCGTCTCCTAACTGTGGTATCCTCATTATGAGACACACCTCTTCAAATTCTCTTATGAAGAAGTATGCATCTTCGGACTCTAAACCATAATATTTCGAAAAAGTGTTAATAAACTGTGACTTAAGCTCAAAAGTATCGCCATCGGCTTCGGGAAGCTAAATGCAAGATGGCAGAGATGTCCTCATAGGATAGAACCTATCTTGTAGGGATGTTGATTGTGCCATGTTTGAATCGGGTTTGGGTGGTGAACTGTTTCTAGTTAGCCTAGATATAGTTGGGCCTCTCAACCAAGCTGACATGCACAATTAATAAACATAAGATTACCAATTCAATCAAAGACAAAAATCAATCAAACCTATTCTAAGGTAGACTTAGACCTAGATGACTCCTAACTGTGATTATCCGCGGTAGGTATATTGCAGTAATCTAACTACAAGTTAATCGTCCAGGTAGGTTACAAGTGGTGGAAGATATCTGCATGAAAGCGATAGCCTCATTAAGCCAAACCACCAACCTTCGATATTTCATCTCTCAATTCTCTACCTTAGTCATTGATTTGGCAAGAGTTAAATTCTAACAACTTCCTCCTTAGGTCAATCTCCTAGTGAGTTCGAGTTGTCCCAGGGCCAACATCTATTCAAATTTTAGGTTAGGATTGGGTTGTGAGTGCAATGGATGCAGTTTGTGGGCCAAGAAAGGATAATGACTTTTTCATCTTATCTTATTTACAGGTTTTGCCCTTAAGTCATTTTAGGTGCACATTGCAAGTAGACAGATAAGAATTCCCTCAAAGCAATTGTAAATCAAGCAATAGTGCTTCCTAATTTAAATACAATACGAACGTACCTTGTTTCCAGTACTCTTCAACAATAATGTAAGTGAAACAGAAAAAGACTCGTTCCCTAAGATGCAAGAGTCTAAATTATTTTTTTTAAGTTAAACAATAAATCAATTAATGTTGAGTAATTAGTGGTATGCAGAATGGTCAAACAAATAGAATAGCAATTGCAGAAGATATTTTTTTGCAATTTGAAGCAGCCCTGCAGAAAATTGTCAGTAGAGCTCTCCGAAGAGCCACGTTTGTGCGGCTAATCCGGGTTTGCATGGCTTGTTTGAGGAGTTTTGGGCTCTTCTTTGAAGGCAGAGTCTCAAAGCCAATTTTATGTGCCTTGCTGTAATTATTTTCCTGTTCTCCACCCCTACACAAAAAAACAGAAACGATAATAAGTCAAAAGAATAAACTGTAATGTTCCCTCCCCGGCAACGGCGCCAAAATTTGATTGATAAAAAGTCAGAGTTTAGAAAAGTGTTATCTGATATGTGATGAACTCTGAATTCTATGTGATGAACTCTGAATTCTTGCAATTTAATCGTAGTAGTAATGGCTATGCGGGTTGATCCTCAGGGAGAGATGCGACGGAAGCGTTTCGACACAATATTGCTCTTAGAAGAAAGAATTTTGTTGAAAAGAACGATTGATTTGTTTTGATTATGAGAAAAGCTCATAGTTTACTAATCATCTACCACCACTAACTTACTAGTCCATGAAAATTAAGCTTCATGTGAATCATAGAAGTGTTCTTAGAAAAGCTGTTTCAAGTAAGATATATAAGATGAAAAATTTTCCTAATTGAACACATTAGCCAAAGTTCAACATCAAATTATCAAAGTTTTCTAAGTATAGAAAAAGAAAAAATTATTTAGATTTAAAATTAATCTATCAAAGCTATCTAAGTATAAATAAGCAAAACTATTAACTAGTATTAACAATATTCATGCTAACTTTTTATCATCACAAGTCTTAAGAAGTTTGCCTAGTTCTAGAAATTTTAAACATGCATGAGATTCATTCAGTTTAATCAATCATAGAAATAGAAGTAGTGGTGGATAAATTAGCAAACCATGAAGTTGTATTTAGCTATTCATGATGAGAATAAAGCAAAGCATATTAGAAAAAAGAAGATTGTATAATAAAAGAAAGCATGTAAATAACACAAAAGAGATGAGAGAGAAAACAATGAAACATTTGCATTGATGTATCACTTCCAATTACAAGAGCTCATTCTTCTTCACAAAACCACTCTTTATCTAAAAATCTAGAAAATACAAACTAAATTCAGAAGATAGAGAAACTAAAAGAAAGTTAAGTTGTGATATGTGAGATACCTCCTTCCTCTGGCTCTGCCTCTCTATTTATTGGAAAAATAAGAGGTAGTATCCT